>CANXYI010972405.1:0-12219 GCA_948208565.1 Hura crepitans | reverse complement strand
TTGATGTATGTTACTTATTTAAAGTCCATACAAAGCATTCATCTATGATATTCACTCTTTTCAACCAATATATGAGAGCATTTTAAGAATAATGCTTACATTAGAATGAGATAGTTAACTCATTTCACATTATCATATGATTAGTTCAACTTTTTTTAATTCATATTGAATGTGCTATGCATAGGATATGGACCCCACTTCATTTCTTAAAAAACATATTTAGGGTTCCACTTCCAAGTTCATGACATGATTTAAAGTATCTATTACATAACTAAAGCATTATTTATTTCAATATGCATTATACCTTATAATTATTATGTTAGACTTATACTCTAACCATTTAAGCTTACTACTCTACACCCCATCATGGCACATTTACCTAGCCCTTTTTTAGTTGCATGTTATAAATAATGGTTGCCTTTTCCACTAAATCCTTCCCTTGATTTATACACTTATAGCACCATCACCAGGCATGATGGGTGAGGTGTTTGACCTTTATCTAACATATGTTCCTCTATATACATCTTACATGACATAAGCAATCATAGCACTTCACCTCATAAACGGACACTAAGGGTTGTACCCCTGACTTTTATGGACCTACTTCTAAACCTCTCATATATACAATCATGTTGACATACCTTGTGCTTCCCTTAGTGTTTATGCCATAAATAGCCATAATTTAGTTATTCCAATTCAATAATTTGTGATTCTCATATGACACTAATTACTTTTTGTTTATCTTAAGACATACATAATTCTATATAATTGTCATTTTAGGTAATGATACCTTACTTGTTCTTCTTAATCACTTGACCAATATACCTAATTTGTATAACCACTTTTAGGCATTTACTCATGCAAACATCATATTTATAGCATTGTATATGTAGGTGAACTCAGGATGACATATACTTCCTTCTGAAGTTACTTAACACACGTATTTAGCCATATCAAATACATACAAGTTTCACATTATCATCTTGATTATTATTTCCCTTACACTTATAGATTTCTTAATTAAATACAAGTTCACTTCTATTCTAACTAGGCATAACCACAGTCTCCCAAATGTTACATGACAAGGTAAGCATATAAAATCATTACATCCTTACATCTTGGAATATACCTTGCACTAGCAAATTATAACCTCTATTCACTAACTAACTTTCTACTTTATTAACTATTTATAAGCTTAGCTATGCCAGTGAATCTTTATCAATCTAGTCATGTATTAGGTTTCCTTAATTTCCTAACAGATTCGCTATTTTGATTCTAGTAGCTTTGCTATTTGTTGTGATCATTTATTTCCTTAATTTTATCATGTGTTAGGCCTTCTATTCTTTCCCTATACCTTTAATCCCATTTATATATTCATTCCCATAACCAAATGTAGTCACAAAAATGCATGTCTATAAGCAATTACTCTACAAAATTACTGATTCCACTTATTCACTCCCCACGATCACTGTTCTCTACAAAAATTAGTAGAGCTTGTAACTCGACTAGAACATCCTTTCAAATCTTTTAGGCCTAATTCATCTCTCAACTACAACCCTATACCTGTGATTCTGTAGGTTCTCTATCACTACAAAAATTTTATTGGAGGCATTATTCATCCATAATGACATACACTTTGCCTCTCGTCCTCATGACTCACTGCCAACCTTATCACTTTTTCCTAACATATTGAAACTACTCACAAACCCAACTAATTACCTAGATCATGTAATCAGTTGAAAAGAACTTCTGACTTGAGATTCAAAACTTAAATTGACACACTATTCTGATTTGAGTTTCTTTATTAATTTTTGCATCTTCTACATCAACATGTGCAAATTCTATCATATAATCGACACTTCCCATCACTTTAACTAGCGGTAACCCAAAATAAGTAAGAAAAATAAAATATTTACACTTGCTATTTGAGAATTGCAACAGCACCTACTAGTCCCTTATTGCACTAGTAAACCATTGCCATACTCTATTATTATCCATCTAAATTCTTTAATAGAACTTAATTCAACTTCCTCATACTACTACTTTAATCACAACTTGGAACACACAAAGAGATTTCAAAGGAATAAGATAGAGCAGATGCTAAACTTACTTAATATTTAATGATTGTAATGGTAGTAGTGAACTACTCCCCCCTGGGCTACTCTTGACTATTTTCAGCCAGGTACTCACTACTGCTCCACTATAACACACGGTGGTCTACCATTTAACATGATAGCACTTTAGGTCTTAGTACCCTGTGAAGCCTATCACTATTTTCCTTCCCCTACTCCTCTAAAAAACTCAATGCCCTACTTATTTATAGCATCTTAAATTTGCTCCTTGCTTTAGCTCGATGATTTCCCTTTAGTTACCTTTTATCGAATTGCCTTTAGACAAAAAGAAGCAGGTCCCCTTTCCATTCCTTACTGACTTTGTCTTGGCTCAACTCTCATCGTATTCATCTCCATTTTGTTTTTTTCCCTTATATCCACTAAGGAATTAGGATCCTAATAAATTTAAACTTCCAAATTGGCCCCTTTAGTCCTCTTCCTTTTGTTCTACCACAATTAAGCCCTCAATCCTTATTCTGTCTTTTATTTCATTTTATTTTATTTCATCTTGCTTTGGCTTTAATTTAGTTAATTCCTTGCCTTTATTATATGATAATAACTTTTGATTTATAATTTTGCACATTTCCCATTGTTAATTTTCAATTCATTTACTTGATATCCTAGTATTGCAATTAAACTGCAAGTTATGAAATTGACTCGAATTAACTTAGTTAAAAAATCTTTATGATGTTACACTAGTAAATAGCTTTACATGGTGCATGTCTTAACTTAACTAAGGCATTTAGGTTGTTGAAGCCTAAGTGAATTATGTATGGTGACTAATGCTTACATGATATGATGCATATCTTTATGTGGTTGACTCAGCATGCTACACATGCTTGAGACTCTAATGTATACACATAAGTAGCATGTTACCTAAATTGTATCATCAATTCCAAGCTTATGAGTTCTGCTTCACTTAATTTTATCGATATAACAAAGTTCTATAGTTCCTATAATGCCTTATATAGACCTTTCTATAGACATGCTTGATAACTATTATTATAAGCAAATTCTACTAGAGGAAGATACTTTTCTCAAATTCATGTAAAGTTTAATTCACATCCTCTAAGCATATCCCTAAGTGCTTGAATTATCCTTTCTAGCTGTCTCTCAGTGCGGAGGGTACAATGTCATATTATATTATGCTTTAGTTCCTAGTGCCTCAAAGAATATTTACCAAAACTAAGAAATAAACTTATATCCCTATCTAAAAGAATAGATATGGGAACTCCATACAATTATACTACCTCTCTAACATATAATTTAGTTAACTTGTTTAAGGAATAATCTACTCTCACTAATAGGAAGTGAGTGGAGTTAGTTACTCACTTAACTATATCCTAAATAATATGCCCTTTTCGAGGAGTGATAGGAAATCTTGTCATAGAGCCCACTGTGGCTAGTTCACATTTTTATTCTAGAATGCTAATGGTTTGTAACAATCTAAAAAGTACCTAGTGTTTGGCCTTTCCCTATTAGCACACCCAACATTTACTATTATACTATATAATGTCCCTCTTCTTTTATGGTAATAGGATACTTCTAGATCATTATATATCTTGACTCCTCCTTGGCATAGTACATAAGAATTACTTTGTGCATTTCGCAATGTCTATGCCCTTAACTCCTAATTTCCTAGTATGTAAGATTGGTTCTGATAATCTAAGCACTCTTCCACTTGCTTAACTTGATGCCCCTAGTTCCCTTTTTCTTAAATTGTGTTACTTTAGCAGACAATTGAGAGTCATTCATTCAATCTTGTTATACCCACTTCAATAAGGAGGGTTTAATTCAAAGCTCCATTAATACCCTCTTGTCCTATGTTTGATCAAGGGAAGTATTCATCACTTTCCAAATGACAATGATTTCTTACTCAGGTATCTACCAATACATTAACCATACTCGAGTGATGCTACATCATGTGCTCATAATCCTTCAATAATTATATCCATTTCTTATGTCTTAGATTTAGCTTGTTTTGGTGAGCAAATGTTTAAGGTGCTTACAGTTAGTATAAATGTAGCATTTCTCCCCATTCAAGTACTATGTCCAGATTTTTAAAGCAATGACTATTGCTAGAAACTCTAACTCACAAGTCAGACAATTATGCTCATATGCTTTAGACTATTAGGGTGGATATGCAATCACTTATCCTTCTTACATTAACACATATCCCAATCTAATACGGGGCATGTCATTATATACCACGCACTTCTTACCCAAAATTATTTATGTATTGGGGCATCCATTAGTATTACTGTAAGCTGGTTAAAACTATCTTAACACCTATTAGTCAACTTCACCTATCTCCCTTCCTAAGCCATTGGTTAAAAGATATTGTTATTAATAAAAATGCCTTGACAAGTTTCTTATAATATCCAGTTAACACTTGAAAGCCCTTACTCTCCGTACCACTCTTTGAGGCTTCTTATAGTGTCTTGAAAATTCTAGCTTTTATGAATAATACTTCCCAAGACGAATAGTATTTCCTAAAACCTGAATCATAATAATTGCAACAATAAGAAGTATTAATCATAAAAAAGTTTTAGGCAAAGTTTAAAGCTAATTTAAAGTCGTTTGGATGGTTAAAAAGGCAAAAGAAGATTTTACAATAGTATCTTATGAATAGTGTCACAGGCAAAGCTAAATCATAAAATAATTCAAATTTTGCTTAGAAAATTTAGTGATTAGTACAACTTGATACTTAAATATTCCAAATAGTCTATTGGCACTAAATTGGAATTTTTAAATATTAGGAAGTATTTTTACTAAATTAGGCAATGATAAAAAGTCATGTTTTTATTGGTTTTTTAAGCTTTTTGATTGCAAGTTTTTATAAGGGTCAAGGTAGATATTTTAAAGGCTTATTGGATTTTTAAGAAGTGATTTTTTTAGATTAGATTGAAGAAGATGGCATTTAAAAAGGGTTTTTGGTGATCATTTGATCATGGACAATTGTTTTCCTATTTAAATGGTCAAACAATTCATCAAAGGCATTATTCCCACTAGCTATCTTCATCCACTTATTTCTCCTTTGCTGATGCCATAAAAAGAGGCCAAACTCCATTTTAAGCCCTCCCTTCTTCATTGTATTTAAGCCCTTACTTCTTTATTCTAACACCAATTTATCACCTTTAAGCCTTGAATTAACATGGAAAACATGGATTTTTAAAGATTAAAGCTTGGTTTCATAGTTTTATTAAGAGATTTTCATGATAGAAGGTATGGATAAATAATAACACTTTTTTGTTTCGGGTCCTTTCTTTTAGTTTTAGTATTTTTCCTAAACTCTATGGGTGCCTAAGAAAACATTTATATGGTCATTTTATTTTTTAGAGCTATATTTGATTTATTAAGGATTTTCTAAAATGAGCTTATAATTGTATATGTAGGGTCAGATAAATCAAGGACCTCGAAGGGAAATAAGAAGGTGTTGTGGCTTCGTAATGGTGTCTTTTCAAGTTTTTGGTATGTGAATCCAACTTAATATTTGATTAATTAATAGTTTTAATTGGAATTAATGATGATTTTCCATTATGTATTAAATGCAAGTGTTGTGCAACTAATGTATGAGCATGTGTGGTGTGTATATGATAAAATGTGTATGGATTTAAGTAATTTAGGAATGAAAGAATTAGTTTATAGGGAAATTGAATGGAGCCCAAATCTTCTAGAGAATTATTATGTGGCTTTAATGCTTGAGTTATGTATAAATGCATGCTAATATGTTTTAAAGTTAGTTAAAACATTGGTTGAATATAGTGATTATAAGTAGAATGTGGTATGTGTTTAATATGAGTATGTAACATTAGAGAGTGTTAAGATACTGATGTAGGGAGGCCAAAACATGCCTAACATGAATATGTTCATATGTGTGTAAACATTGGGTCTCTGGGGCTCCTATATTTGTTTTGCCTAATGATGATGAAAAGGACAAAAATCCTAAAAAAAAAGGGATTTTTTTATGTCTACATTAAAGATCTCAAAATTTTGCTTAAAAAAAGTCAAAACAGCTGTTTTCCCAAAGAAAATAGTCGTTCTAGCAAAACAGGCTGTTTTCGCAAGGAAATGACCATTCTTCGCCCAAAATGGCTGTTTTGGCAAAACAAGCCTTTTCTCCAAGGGAATGGCCATTCTCAGGCTAAAACGACCATTTTGATTGCCAAAATAGCTATTTTGACCCAAAATGGCCATTTTCGGGTGCAAAATGGCTGTTTTCTACCTCAAGAAGCATATATAAAAGGGAAATTCACTTTTACAAAGAGGGGTTGATCATTTTAAGGAGAGAGAAAATTTTTAGAGAGAAAATACACCAAAAAAGTAAAAATACACTCTTAAAACACCACTTTTTTGAGATTTTTTAAGATTCAAGCATGATTTTTCAGTCCGATCGAGATCATTCTTGAAGGCAAACATACTTGGTGTGTCAACTGACTTATTTTTCTACTATTTTCATTTTTCTTTCTACTTTATCCATCTACTAGTTAGATATGATAATTTATTTATGCAATATTTGCTATATTTATGTGACCGTACATTTTTTATTTTATTTTTATCTGTCTATCTATTTTTGCATCGTATACTAATATATTATTTTTGTTATTGTGATGCAAGTTGTTTGATTTTTTAGGATCTGATTGCTATTTTTTTCGATGCCTCCTAAAATCTCGGTGAAATAATCTTTTAACAACCGTTTATTTTTTGTTGTCTATTTTATTCTATGCTCCTTGTGTTTTTTACTGATTTCCTTTATTATCCCATATTTTTTAGTTAGATTGTATTTTAGGTGTCGCAAAATGTAATTTTATTTTTATTTTTCTTTGATTATGATGTATTTTAGGTAATTACCATGTAATATATTTTTATTATCGAATTATTTTCCTGTATATTCTAGGAATGCTATAATAAGTCAAAAATGATTTTTTGCACGTTGGAAAAATAACTAAAAATTTTTTATTTAATTAACTGGTATTTTGCTAATAAAATGGGTTTTGATTTTCCTTAATAAAAGTCACAATAATAAAAATTATTTCCTAAAATGGACATGCAAGAACTAAAGTTTTGAAACTAACAAAGCACCTGATTTTAATAAAAATCACTACAATAAGATCCATTTTCTAAAATTAGCATACGAAAACCAAAGTTCTCAAGAAATCAACTACCTGATTTCATGTATGATATTTCAATTCCAAGCACCTATTTTCTTTTCTATAAATATATTTTGTAATTCCTCATACATAAATATGTTATTTATTTAAATTGTAAAATGCCGCTTAAGAAAAAGAATAATATTATAAATTGAAATCAAATTTCCATATTAACTTGAGGTATAAATAAGAGTAAGGTTTTAAACTGCTCTAGTTTTAGCCTTACAAGGTACTTCTCGACTTTGGTTAGGTGGTAACTCCTACCTTATGGTGTCCAACTCGCTCCTCCTAGGTTATTCAATAAAATCCATTTTCTAAAATTAGCATACGAGAACCAAAGTTCTCAAGAAATCAACTGCCTAATTTCATGTATGATATTTCAATTCCAAGCACATATTTACTTTTCTATAAATATATTTTGTAATTCCTCATACATAAATATGTTATTTATTTAAATTGTAAAATGCCACTTGAGAAAAAATATAATATTATAAATTCTAATCGAATTTCCATATTAACTTTAGGTATAAATAAGAGTAGGGTTTTAAACCGCTCTAGTTTTAGCCTTATAAGGTACTTCCCGACTTCGGTTAGGTGGCAACTCCTTTCTTATAATGTCCAACTCGCTCCTCTTAGGCTATTCAAATAGGAGTGGCCCTAGATTCCTCTAGCTTCCTTCTCATTTTTTGACACTCAAGGAATGAGGCTTAGGTCGAGTCTTTAAGTATTTCAGTTTTATCAACCTAAGGAAAAATAAAGGGATGTGAATAGTGGCAACTCCATTAGGGACACCATGAGACCATGCTCTGAAAGTACCTCAAATTAATATGGAACTTCATATTTTCAATTAATAATATTATTGTTTTTCAAAATTGTATTACATGCTAGAGCCTTAGAATAAGTTAGGTGTCTTTTTTATAACTTGATATCAATTTGAAGCATGAACAAAATTTCACTTAAATTGGAAGATTGTTAGAGATGGCATCAAATCCAAGCCTCGTGCCTGCAAGTTATATGAAATGGTGAACCAATCGATTGTATGCTCATAACAAGATAGACCCATTGTAGAGGGACTATGCTTAGATGGCCATAACTTACACAACCAAACCATGAGCCCATGTAATGACTAATAGCAACTACCCCTAGGTACCTCGATTAATGATGCATTGTATGCTATATGGGCTAATAAGCATGAAATATGAATTAATTATCTTAAAATGTTGTCCAACCCATTGGACCTTTTCTAACTAGAATGGGCTAGACCCTGTATTTTGACTTGATTAAACATATACAGCATATGTTGGCCCTACAAGGTACTTCTTGACTTTGATTGGGTGGTGACTCCTACCTTGTGGTGCCTAACTCGCTTCTCCTAGGCTAATCAAATAGAAGTGCCCTTAGATTCCTCTACCTTCCTTCTCATCTTTTGAGACTTAAGGAGTGAGGCTTAGGTCGAGTCTTCGGCTATTTCTATTTAATTAGCATAAGGAAAAATAAAGTGATGCAAACAATGTGGTTCCTAAGAGTTATGAAATCATAGATTTTCATTATGATGTATGAGGTACATAGTAAATAAGTGTGGCATGATGTTTTGAACTCTTATGATTCTTTTAAAGTGTTAGCCAAATGCTTCAATTTATTTATACTAAATTTTGAGATTTATGTTTGATGAGATGAATATTATCTTATTATTAGGGTGACAAGAGGCATAAAATTACATGGTTAACTTGTGGCTTATATCATGTCTATGAAGTTAGATATTAGACATATGCTTGTGTTTATTGTTCTTTATGCTTATGCAAGTATGAGAATACATTGGTGGATGCTTACATGTTGGCTTGGCTGAATGGCCTTATAAACTTTCTTTCAATGCCATAAACATGTTATGAACCCTTTTTAGCATGTCATACACTGTATGAGATAACATATACTATGTATGTAAGAATTTTGTTAGTTGGTTATACAAGATATTATGAAGTATATAATGCATATTGTGGTTATATATGTGGTTTGGCTGAGTGGCCATTATAAAGTAATTATAGTGTTTGAACATTATAGGACATCTTCAGCATTAAGTATGCAATTCCTATGCTTGGAATATAACATACATTATACAAGTATGATTTTGACTATATGAGTTAACATACAAAATATATGCATGACATTGGTTATATGATTAGTTATAGTTCATGTAAACCACATACATGATTTGCTCACAAAAAAACCAAAAAGATAAGATATGCCTATACTTTTAGATAATTGGATAGGTTGATCGATCAACTAGGGAACACTATAGTAGCTACTAGTTGCCTTTGGGCAACCATTTGAGTATACATATAATTATTTGAGCCTGCAAGCTATCATTTTAGCCTTTGGGCTAATATTTGGCCTTCGAGCGCTATACCAACCCATTATTCAATTTGGTTGTTGTCTTATAAGTATAGGCATATAAATCTAATTTGGAACTAAAAAGACTGTATGTTACATATGTATTATGTCTTAGAACATTCATTAAATTTATTAATATGCATATAGCTACGATATGCTAAATTTGGATTCCTAAGCTTATGTGATTAAAGATTATTTGTTTATACCATGATATATAATGTGCTTATATGGTACGTTTAAACTCTTATAAATGATGTATGTCAATTACATGATCATATGATATTATACACAAATATTATGTTGGATTCACCATTAAGCTATTACTTAGTGCATCATGTTTATGTTTACGATGTGTAGGTCAAAGAAACATTGATTAGAGTCAAAACCTCTTTTATCAGAAGATTAAGTAAGAGTAGCTTTTTGGTATTTTCCTTATTCTTTTATGTAGTAATATGATATACATATTTTATATATGGGCACTCTTGTGTAACAATAAGGGATTGGGCCTAATCTATAATATTGTCATTCTGTAACTCTTTTAAAGAACAAATATAAGAACTTTATTTAAAGTTCAAGTTCTAGTGCATGACTTGTATAATATCTCTTCCTATTGCATGCTTGTTGAGTGTTGCCTTAGAGATTGATGTTAGAGAGTTAGATGGACCCAATTATGATGAAATTGATTGTAATTATTCTAGAAGCGTGATTTTTTATAGGTTACTATTTGGGAAAGTGTCTTGATACAACTGTTATGCTATCAGAATTTGGACACGATGACCCCTATAGTAATTCTCAAAAATTGGTTTTTATTTATTCATATTTTTACTAACTTATTTATATAAAGATTTTTTTATCAAGAAAATAAAGATTTAAATTTTTATGGGTTTTATATAAGAGCAAATTGGATATTAGTAACCATGCTACTCATTATTCTAGTCCAGTGATCGGATCGAATAACAAGTGTCACAATTCTATCCTATTATAACCCCAATTCTTTTTGCTTCCATTGTGACCTCATCTACAGTCACTACATGACCTTAAAAGACCATTGAATTTAATTCAAAATCATGCTTGTTTGACCTCACATACAACTATCTTTCCCTTAAGATTTGTAACATCACTGTCAAATACTTGTTATACCCCTTCTTAAACTTGGTGTAAGTGAGAATATTGCCAAAATCCTTATAAAAATGATCTCCAATCAAGTTGGTTAGTGATTTTGGGTCTTTCAATTACAATTAATACAACAATATAAGAGTGCAAAAAACTTGAATCCACTAATGCAAAACATCAGCATTATATAGGGGAAAAGTACCCCTAAAACACCAAGGCATCTACTCACTCTCTTGATTAGGTTGCATGTACTCTTGTTAGAGCTCTAGTTTTAGCCTACTCATTAGCTCTGGAGAAGCCTCTGAACTAGTAGCGCCTATTTTTTCTACACTGCACACTATAGTGGTGATTCTGTTATCAAGCTTACTACATGTACCTTATCCTAGTCTTAGTACAAGTGGCCAATATCAACTTCCTACTTTTGATATAGAAACCCATAGCTTCTTACCAACACCTTAAAATACTTTTCCTTCCTTCTATACTGAAACTTCTTCTTCTATTCTCTCTATGTAAAGGTCACCTATGCATTTCCTTTAAACTCACACAAAAAGGGATTTTCATGTTCCATGCTCTACTTATACTGTATTCATAATAGCACACCACTATTAATAGGCTTATTCCTCAGTTGGGAGACTATACACCTAAACTAACTTCCAAAGTGCACTATAACTATTCTGACACTCCCTTGAAGGGTAAGTAATGCTCAGTTGTTACAAGATTTTCACCCCTTTCTCCCTTGAAATACCACTGTTATGACACCTTATCGCTAAGCTTGACTAAGGAGTGCACAAAAATCGAGATATCCTAACTTACTTATTTTACTACTTGTTATAAAACATTCTTATTAAAAGATTTCATTTGTAAAAATGTAGATTTTTAAAAACATTTTTCAAATAATGTTAAATATTCAAAAATTGAGAATCCTCATGCCAAAATATTAGTAGCATAATAGCTGTACCAGACACTTACCCAAATTTTTAAATAGTAACCTGCATAAGAAAAAAATACACTTCTATAATTTCCACACACTTTCTCATCATCCGTGTGATCCTCTGATCACTTGATAGCACACAAACACAAACTCATAATATCTTAACCTTAAAAAGAGATATCATATAGCAACACATAATTTTTAAATATTTTACACTGGTTTACAAATTTGAAATCCAAAAAGATTTGTTTAAATAAAATTTAAGCCCATTCCCATATACTTACAATATTGAGTCTGACTTATACATCACATAACTACAATATAATTACATATTTTACCAAAAGAATGGCCTTCTCTTGATGACCTTGATGTCCCGAGGCTTGTATCTCAAAATATCTTCTTACCTATACATCATAAACAAATGATGCACTCAGTGAATACTTAGTGGTGTAATCAAAATAACATGTGCTAACAAGCATTATTAACATATCGCATGCATATGCTATTCATTTCCATGTGTAACTAA
>CANXYI010972167.1:0-12285 GCA_948208565.1 Hura crepitans | reverse complement strand
CTCGAGACGGGTGCAGTGTAGCAGCAGAGCTTAAAAAGGGAAGTTTATTTTATAAGTGTAATGGCACTCATGTAATAAACTGTAGGTTATGTGTCCAACATGCTTAGTAGTTGCTGTGGGTTTGAAATTTATTTACATTCTATATTTGTATGATAAGTGGTTGGCATTAATGAATAGGTACTTGGGTGATTTGTTATGTAATATTTATATTGAGGTTAAATATAAGGCCTAAGCCTCAAGTGGGTATATGATTATGAATAATAAAGAGAAATGTAAGGATTGTAGGTGCACTAGTTATAGCAACCTTTTTGATCTATTTCTATAAATCCTAGCACCCATGATATATTCTTTGTAGAAAATCTCAAATGTTTTATAGGCTTACATCAAAATTTTCTTCTCAGCTCTCTACCTTTGCTAATAAGCATACTAAATTAGTTGTTGAGTCGTTAGCTCATTTTAGATACTGATACAATACTCCTTTAGATATTAGAATAGTGAAGCCTTCTTCTGATATTACCATATTTGATGGGCTTTTTAATAAATACATAGCTTTTCTTAAGGCATCTTTTGAGTATGGCCTCTACTTACCCTTTTGTCCTTTTGAGTAAGGATTTTCTTTTTGCTACAAAGTAGTTTAAGGTATTTTTACCCTTTAAAGAGGTAAACTCCTCTAACACCTTTAAGTGAGTTTTACATTTTGGTGTGCTTGTTTACTAAAATAAATTTCTTTGACTAACTTTTTTAATCAATTTTTAGGTATTAATGATATGTAGGCCACTAAACTTGAAGGATTAAAGGATGCATCTAAGAAAGCAAAGGCAGAGAGAAGAAAGCAAAAATACTTTATAGTGGCATATTCCTCAAGAGAGACCCCTCCAGATGAAGCTCCGATTGAGCCTTCTCAAAACACGATAGCTGATATCGAATTGCCAATTGTTGTTGGATCATAACTTATATAATAGACCTGATTGGTGTGCTTTTAAAGAGCATTCTGCTCTAAAAAATTCTCTCACAGGATACCTTCTGATTCTAAATATAAAGGAAGTAATAGAGAAGTAGCTGGGGAAAAAGGGTTTATTAGGGTGCCTTTTGTCGCTAAATACTTTTGACACTCTATTGATCTAGCTACTAATGAAAAAAGGTATGCCACATGCAAAGATTCTCATAAACTAGTAGCTTTATATATCAGTCTGGTTTTAGAGGTAATATTAACTAGCTTCTATGACTATTCTTTTAAATGTATTGCTTTGAATAATCCTTTTATCTTCTCTTTACAGGGTGTTTACTTAGCAACCTCTTTGAAAAAACTTTGTGGCATGCATATCAACGCTTAGAAAAAAGTCAAAAAGAACTTACTGCAGTAAACCAGGAACTATAGATTCTCAAGCTATAAAAATATAAGAGTTAGAGAAAAAGTAGGCTCATTTAGAGGTTAAGATCAAGCATTGTAAAAAGGAACTTTAGGCCAAAATGAAAAATACACTAATCTAAAGTCAAGGCATCTTTCTAATTTAGAGGTTAAGCAAAAGGAGGTCATCAACAAACTAGATGGGGATGTGAACTTGATGAAAATTTTTATCTAATTTGAACTTAAGAAGAAATTTCTAGATTTAGATTTCTCTTGGGTTGAGGACTTAGAATTACCATACAAGGATGATGGTGGTCCTCCTCACTTTGCTAAATCTGAGGATCAAAGAGATGATGAAGCTTGATTTTTATTTTATCTTTTGTATATATGTGAATATATTTAAATGTAGGGAACCTTTATCTAAGTTCCTTGTTATACATCATACATATTATGGAGTAAAAATAATATTAATTTATTAACCTATCTCATTATTATATTTACCAGTCTTAAGCCTTTACTTTATTCTTATTTATTTCTCATTATTACTGACTGTCCTTGTTCACCATATTTCATTTTATTATTTAGGCCTAACTAGACATATGACTCTTTATGACACTAGATAAAAGGGAAATCTAGAGCTATGCAGTGGCCCATATTTTAAACCTCGATAGCTGTACCTATCTAGTCCGATAGCAAGGATCAATTCACAGGAACCTCCTAATACCAGATAGTAAGGATAGTAAAGATTAGTCTATAGACCTCTCAATATCTCAATAATCAATATCATGCAACTTTAGTAGATAGCAGGGATCAGCCCTGTGGGACCTCCCAATATCCATAGTCAAGCAAATAGGTAGTAGGGATCAGCCCTGTAAACCTCCCAATACTTGAATATGCAGGGCCCAAATATCAAGACCTCAGTGGTTGCACCCGCCTACATAATCATACTAATAAGGCATAAGAGGACTAAAACTTCTAGCAGCTGCTAATCCCTAGATGACCAGCCAACCTATCAAGTAGGTGTCTAACTATTGGACCAAATGTCTATTAATTATTTTTATTTAGTTACAAGTCATTTATTTTATTTGTTTTCATATTATTAATACATAGTATTTGGTCATCATCACATGTTCAATTTTTATAGGATAGTTATAAGTCACTTTTTAATAGACAGTTATAGGTCCATTTTAATAGATTGTTATAGATCCTTTTTAACATTCATTTCATGCCACTATTATAAGTCATTTTATGGTATAGTTATAAGCCATTTCTACATGTCCATTTTTCATGACATAGTTATGGGCCACTTTCATTTTAGGACGCAATTATAGGTCCATTTCACTATCCTCTTGGCCGCCTTTTCCATGCCATACATGACATATAATCTTTATCTCAATCACCAAACCTGATTACCATTGTTAGTACCATTTCCTCATATTACACCATTGCTTAAATTAACCGTTGTCATACCTCACATTACATACCACTTTTCATGCCAAATTAGACAATTTTTCTTACATACCATTTAATGCATTTCTTACACCAAATTAATCCCATATTCACATAATGTGGTTTCACCATACATTATTCATACTCATGCATCTATTTAACCATATTTCATGCCATATTCATATCACACATGAAATTACTCATCATTTTACATCATGTACCCATGCCATACATTCATGTGCATGTCATGCCAAGCCATGCCACACCTCTTGACCAGACATATATCATGGACACACCTCTCGGCCATACACACACATGTTTTTCTCACTTAATTCACATACATACCATCCTTTTCACATACAACCAACATCATGGCATGCTTATATCAATAATTCACACTCACACATGATCAAACTCACAATTCCATACACATCTTTATGGCATTTCACATACATTCACATCATGGCATGCTTGTATTACATCAAATTCACATACCTAGAGTAAGATTGTATGCTTTTCCACACTTTTATGGCTTTAATTCACTTTGTTGTTCACTAATGTTTCTTGCACTACATAATGGAATCCTAACTTAGAAAATTCACCAAAAACCATACCAAGCTCCGATTTGAAATATAAAAACATGGAAATTCTTATAATTATTATGACTATCTAAAAATAAAATAAAAATAAAGAAATAATCACTTACACCCAAGTTAAACCTTATGTCCACCATAGCTAAAACTTTCATTTAAGCCATTTTTTCCAACTTCTATTGATAAATATGGAGTTTAGGAATGACAAGGATAATTTTACCTCTAATTTTTATGATTTTTGGTAGAGGATAAATGGTGGCATAGGGTGGTTATAAAGGAGAGGAGCTATTGGAATTGGCATCGATAGCAAGAAGAAGAAGAATGGGTAGAGATGGTGAAGGGTGATGACTTGGCACATATAGGTGGTGTGTATGTGTATGTGTTAGTGGTCCTTTTATATGAGGGCTAGGTGGCTCTGTTTGTAACATATGTCGATCAAGTGGCTCGAAATAAATTCATTTTTAGCTATAACTTTGAGAAGTTTTAAAAATTTATTTGGACCTCTAAAAATAATTATGTTTATTCTAAAAATCCTTAATTATGCCTATTTAGGGCCTTGTAAAAATTTAGGTCAAAATTCCATCGACAAGTGGGTTAACTAATCACATGTAAAATTGATAAATTCTAAAAAATTACCAAACGACCTCAAAAAATTAAAATTCCTTCACTATTATGTACATTGAAATTTTTAACCTTTAAGGTATAATATTTTTAGGTCTATCTGGGCACATATTAGGTTATTCCTGACACAAATCTATCAAAGACTATGATTCACCAGCTTATGGTTAAAAATAAATTATTGGTTCTACTAAATTTTTAAACTCATTTATTTTACCCATTTTCTAGCCCTTCAAAGTTTCATGACTAGTACACACCGGTTCTAGCCTTATGTAGGTGTCTTAGCTCTCTAGGAATATTGTTTAAGCCTTGGAGGTACTATTCACAAAGCCTTAATTTACGGGCATTACAAAAACTCTATGAGATTCGGTCAACCTTTTATTTTTGCATGCTTTTGTAATTCCACTTGTGCTTATAGTGGTGTTTTGCACTTTAACTTACATTGTAGCTATACAATGATTTTCTAGGTGACTCATAAATTAATGCTTTTGTGTGCTGATCAGATGATCTTGTATTTTCCAAATTTTATGACTGCTATGTCAACTTATTGAGTCTTGGTTTCAATCTATTTATGCTAAGTTTATAAGAGTTCATAAGTAATAAAATAACTTAAAAAAGAATTTAATATTTTTAGGCTACATGGCTTACTAATTATCTAATGGTATTTGACATCTTGTTCCTAAGATAGTTATTATCAATTTATGGCCCAATCAACTTGTGTGCAAAAAATTAGTACTTAATATGAATATCTTTTGAGGTTATTAGTGTTCCATGCCATTGGTACTTCTTTCCCCTCAATAGTTTTTACTTTATATGTTGCTAGCCTAAGTATTTGTGATACCATATAGGGCCCTACCCAATTAGGCATTAACTTGCCTATTTTGGCATTGCCTTGTTCGATTTTTGCCTTTCTGAGTATCAGATCTTCAACTTTAAACTTTCTTTCTTTGACTTTTGTGTTGTAATATCTAGAGATTTTCTATTTATAGGCATTTATTTTGATCATGGCCAATTGTTGCCTTATCTCTATCATGTCCAAGTTTAGATTCTCCTCTATGTTCTCTTCTTTATTGAATATCTCTATTCTATATGACGGGAGACTAATTTTAATTGGTATTATAACATGTGGTCCATACATTAGTGAATATAGAGTTTCTTTTGTGATCGTTTAGGTTGTTGTCCTATAAGCCCATATGACAATTGGCAACTTTTCAATTTAGTTTCCTTTAAATTCACTCGATCTATTTTTTAACCCTTCTAAGATTGATATGTTTGTCAATTTCATCATTCTATTAGTTTGGGGATAAGCCATTAATGTGAATATTAGCTAAATTTTAAAGCTATGGAAAAATTCTCAAAATATGGGTAAATAAAATTGTTTACCATTATCTACAATGATTATTTTGAGTAGTTCAAATTTATAAACAATTTCTCTCTAAGCAAAGTCTCTAATTTTTCAGCATTTATTGTTGCTACTAGTTCTATTTCCATTTTTTTTAGAAGCGTTCTATTTCCACTATTAGGAATCTCTTCTACCCTTTTGCTGCTAGAAAAAGGCCTAAAATATCCATTCCTTATTGGTCGAATGGCTAATTTATGCCTATCAACTACTCAAATGCTAATGGCTTCCTCAAGACATCCCTATGAAGTTAACATTATGAGCATTTTTGAATTATGTCTTATATGTCTTTATGTATTATGGGCCAAGAATAACTGACATTATGTACTTTAACCATGGATGCATTCTAGCCTTCTTATACATTTTCCCATCAAAAATAGAGTATTGTAGTACTTTTTGAATGTTCCTTTATGCCTTATTTTATTCTTTTAGTAGTGCTTCATATTCTAGATATTACTTAATTCCATCTATCTAGCTATGTTGCTATGATGTTTAGAATACCTTTGCTTACTCTATTATGGGGTTATTGCTTTTTTCGATCATTATTCTTTTTGTAAGTGTAGGAGATATGCTTGTTGTGGCTTTGGCCAATTCATATGCTTCTACATTCTTATCCCTTGGGATCTATTGAATCTTTCATGATATGTCTATCTAACTTAGTTCAGCTATAAATTCTTTTCTTTGACAAATAATGTGCCATAATATGCTCTTTAGATTTAAAATTCCCATTTATCTGATTGATCACTAACTGGGAGTCACTTTTGATTACTAGCTCTTCTAAGAAAATTTCTTTGACTAGCTTTAAACCAAGGATGAATGCTTCATATTCTACTACATTGTTGATGCTTTGAAAGATATCTTCATGGCATATTCAACTTTGTTGTTATGCGGCCCTTTAAAAATGACTCTTGCTTTAGCCTTTTATTTTACTATTGCATTGATTACATACAACTCCCATTTGGCTTATTTTCCTGCCAGTCTTAGGATTTGCTCATCTCTTATAAAATAAGCAACAAAGTCAGTGAGTGGATAGTTTGGGCTCAAATTACAAGTCATAACATTGAAGTTTCATCACCTATTTTGCTATCTTTCCTTCTAAGTCATGTTTTTATGAGATCTTTCTTAGTGGATAGTCTATTGGCAATATTATTGTATACACTTCAAATTAATCATTTAATTTACTCAAACTCATTATCGTTGTTTATAATAATTATTCCATTTGGTTGGATTGGATCTCTTTTCCCGCACAGGACTTGACTTGCATAGTGCACTAGCTTTTGCTACTTTGAATCTTCTCTAATGAGTATTAATGCAATTGTTTCTCTAGATGTAGACAGATATAGTATAGTTTTTCTCCTTGAACTAGGTAATTTAAGAGAGAGGGACTACTTAAGAAGATTTTTAATTCTTTGAATGCTTTTTGGCATATTCCTCATCCTACTTAAAGTTTCATACTTTTCTTAATTTTTTAAAGAATGGGAGGCATTTTTTAGCTGAGCATGAAATGGATCTTACCATGGCTGTTATTCTTTCATTTGTTGTTTGCACTTCATTAATGCTTCTTGGTGGGTGCATATCTAGAATATCCTACACTTTATTAGGTTTTGCTTCAATTCCTCTGTAGCTAACCATAAATCCTAGGAACTTTGCTAATTTAACTCTGAATACACATTTTTTGGGATTCAATTTCTTGTTTTGATTATTTAGAATCTACATGACTTTACACATATCAATAACATGGTTTGCCTCACAGGAGCTTTTAATGATTATTTAGTCTACATATACTTCCATCATTCGGCCAATCTCATCTTTAAACCTCTTATTCACTAAGCTTTGATAGGTTACTTTAACATTTTTAGATTGAAAGGCATAACTTTATAATAGAAAAGCCTTTCATTTGTGACAAAATTTGTTTTTTCCTAATTAGATTCCAACATAGCTATTTGGTGATATCTTGAGGAGGCATCCATGAAACTATAAATTTTATGGCCTATCATGGAATCCACTAGTTGATCTATGCTCGATAAAGGGTAATGTCTTTTAGGCATGCCTTGTTAAGGTTTGTGGAATCAACAAATATTCTCATCTTTTAATTCTTTTTCTTGACTAAGAATACATTTGCTACCTACTCTGGGAATTGAACTTCCCTCATTACTTTAATTTGTAATGGTCTGTTAACTTTATCTTTAATTATTGCTCTTTATTTAGGCATATGCTTTCTCTTCTTTGTTGTATTGGTTTTGCTTTAGGGTCAACATTTAATCTCTGTACCATATGTTTTGGATTTATATCGGTGATATAGTTCAGCTCCCATGTGAAGGACATATGTTTTCTTTTAGCACTTTGGCAATTTCCCTAGTTCTTGCTTGTATTTCACCCTTAAGTGACATCTCTTTGCATTTTCCTAACTTTATCTTTAGTACTTCATCTATTGGCTCTAACTTTTAGTGCATTGCTATCTTTCTTTAGTTAAATTTATGGTACAAATAGATGTGGTTTTATTTATTGTTGCCCCATATGATTTCCTAGCTATTTGCTGACCTTTATACACTACCATTTCCCCTTTATTAGTTGGTATCTTATAACTACATAATGTATACATCTTATTGCTCCTGTGCTATACAACATCGGCCTTTTAAAAATTGCATTTTATACGAATGGCATGTCTACAACCATAAAAGTACATTTGTACATTTTAGTTATATATTTGCCTCCTAGCTCTATGTATAGATCTATTAAGCCTTGTACAAGAATAGTTGAGATACCTATACTGATGATGGGTGTCTAAATGGGATAAAATCCTCTACAGGCAGCCTCATATTTTTGTATGCCTATAGTGTTAGCAAATATACCATACTCACACTATCCACCAGTGTTCTTTTGACCAAACATTTTTTATATATGCTTGTATTACTAGGGCTTTTTTATAGGGAACTTTGATGTAATTTGTATCCTTTACAGGTATGGAGACTAGAGTTATTGGCTCTGATTCTTCTATTATATATATTCCTTGATTTGACCTATTTCTTTTACTATTGGTATCATTGTACAAGGTTTTGCTAGAGATTAAATGTATTACACCTATTTTTACCTAATCGAGTGTTCTTTTGCTTTTTTTTTTCTTATCATCTTTATCCTTATGGTTGCGCCTTCTTCTAGGGCCATTTTTTTCTTTACATGTTAGACTCACATAATTTCCATCTCTTTTTAAGAATCTTTTAAATGACCCTCTTCAGATTAGTCTTTCGATCTCCTTTTTTCAGGTGTTGGCATTCAACTATTTCATGGCCCACATCTCTATGAAAATTGTAGAACTTATTTTTATCTCTCCTTTTATATGACTTGTCAATTAACCTTTTGGCCTAGTTTACTATTGTGTGATTATGTTTTATCCACATTAACACCTTTGTTGGAGAGGTGTTTAATGCAGTAAGATGTAATCTTTCCTTATCCTTATGCTTATCATCATCCCTTTATCTAGGGGAATTATTCCTATTAGGACTTTTTTTGTTAGGGTTAGTTTCCCTAATCATTCTACCTCTTTCCTTTTTTCTTATGTGAAGCTCTATTAAATACCTTCCATTGGTCCTTCTTGCATTATCTAGGGCTATGAATTATCTTACTCTATATATTTGCTCTCAAAAATTGATAGATTGATTGGTAACTAGAGAGTTGTAGAGCTATGTATTTTTGACATTATTTGTATTGATGACTTTAAGATTTAGGTGTTCTAAATTTGACACACAATATTAAACCTTTTTAGAAAGACTCTAAGGCTTTCATCATCTTTTTTTACCACTCCCTACAAGTCAGTTACCTCTTTTTACTTTAGAGCTGGATGACAAATCTTATTTTAAAAATTTTAGATAATTGTTTAAAAGATGTTATTAACTCTGGAGGTAAGTTATGGAACCACTTTAACATATCTCTAGTCATTGCTCTAGGAAGGCTTTGCTTATAATTGAATTGGTAAAAGTTTGCAAGTTAACAAGCGTCAAGTACTTGGATTTATGTTTCCTTGGATTTGCCTTCCTTTTGTATTTCTTGATTTGAATTTCCCTCCATTGGTTGAGGAATCTAACTTATTTGATTTCTTAGGAGAATGGCGAATTTGTGCTTTCCCCAAAAAAACGCTTTTTGAGTTTACCCACTTTGTATTTCTTGATAAAAATTTTGAAATATTTGTCAAGCTTATGTTCCACTTCTTTTTTTATTCTTAGCCTCTTTTTTTGAGTGCTTTTTTTCTTTATTATGCTCTTTCCTTGACTCCTAAGTATTTATGCTTCACTGCTGGAGGAATTAAATAAGCTTTTTATTCGGCCTCTTATGTGATGCCTACTTTTGCCTCTCAACTCTTCAGTGATTAAGGTTTTGGTACCACTTAAAGAGGAACTTGAGTTTCTCTTCCCTTTATGGTGACAATTTTGTTAGATTTGCTTAAAGATCTAGAAGAGTGTTTCTTTTTCTTATTACTTTTTCTTAGACTGAGGTGCGACATTAGGTACCAATATTTGGAATTGTTTTAAAATTTTTTTGCGTATACATTCCTAGAATCCATTGAGGACATTCTTTAGTACATCCTTGGTAATTGAAGTTACAGTTTGAGTCAAGTCGTTTTCATGAGACAATTAGTTGTTATCCTTTTTTGTCGAAAGCAGGTAGTTTTGTAATATTAGGCATTCGGTCCACGCTCTTACTTGTTCAATTTTCTTCTTGTTGACTAATGATTCTTAATGAAAGTATTAATTGATAATTACTAAATTACCATAAGTTCATAAGAATAGTTATCCATTCAGGCTACTAAATTTTGATAGAGAAATATGGTTGCAAATGCCTTGAAAAATAGATGAGAACTAGCCCTGATTCTCTTAAGATTAATAATTTGATGCTTAAGTTAGTCAGGTGACCATCGAGAAAAGGGACTCTTAACCATCAGTCTAGATTGTATACCTAATAATATGGGATTTTACCTTTTATATAGGTCCTTACACTTGCTATCATGGCAAGTTTTTTTAATCCTTGTAGGATTTATATTCTTTCTCCATTTAGAATATTAATTCTTTTGCTTATTAAGGTATTTATTGTTTGCTTTTCCTACTCCTCATTTGAATAGAAAACATGTTATGAGTAGGCCTCAATTTTCTGCAACATCATTTCTCTTTTATTTATAATTATTAACTCTTCTCTCTCTCTCTCTCTCTCTCTTTTATCTTTAATGTGTTTTTAGTTAAAATCAAAGTACTTGAAATTTGAAAAAGAGCAATTTATTAAATTATTAATGCATTTTTATAAAATTAAGGATTTTCAGTCATTTCTTTAATTCTCATACTAAAATGAAATTGATTACTTAAAATGGGAGGGAGGGGTAGTATTAATATGAAAGATTAATTACATGAGAGTGAAAATAATTAATAATTAAGAAAATAAATTTAAAGATCTTATAATTATGAGAAAATAGATAAATAATAAAATTAATTAGAAGAGTTTCATGACATTATGCTAAATTCTTCTAAATCCATTTATTATATTATTATAGATTTAATTGTTTTGTGATTTGTTTTATTCATTTCATTTGTTATATTATTGTTTGGTTAGAGTAACAATTTGTCATATGCTATAATTTAAAGTATGTGAGAAGAGGAAAATAAACTAGTTTAGTATTAAGACTTTTAAAATTGATTTTTTTATGTGTTTGTGTTATGTCAGTAGTTATAGTTGATTTTTGAAGTGTGAAGATCACTATTTTTAAATATTAATCATCCTTAATATGAGGGATTAAACTAATACACCATCAAAATACAAGAAAAATCTATAAATTTGTAGTTAGTGAACTTAAAGATTTCACTTGAATACTTTGTTATGGAATTTCAAGAACTTTTTGAAAAAAATAGAAGAAAAGAATGTATATATTTCTTTTGACAATATCACTCTACCTAATATGATGAAAACATCATAAAAAATTATACATATCCATTCTTCACTAGTTGATCCTTTTATAAATAGCCATTGCAATATTCTTAGAATAATATTAATGAACTTTTGATCTATCACAAAAGCTTAACATCCATCACCAGTATTGTAATTAATGTTATAAACATGTATTTATAACTTAAGGTTCACCACAAGATACTTAAGATCCACTAATATTAACTATAATTACTTGTAAGTCATAGTTCGCTATAAGTATTTAAAGTTCAACATTAATAATAACTAACTTAACATTGCACGTTTTTTAAGGTTCACCAGAAAAATTAATAGATTACCACTAACCAATTTGTTCTTGAAAAAATAACTTTTGAGATTCACTTCAAATGTTTAACATCAGTTGTTAATGTTTTCTTTTTTTTTTTTGTAAAATATCATATTACTCCAACAATTTGAAATGTTTGTAATTTGTAAATAAATATTTTGATTATTTTGTTAATGATTAAAAATGAACAATACTTTAACAGCCCAAATCAAATTAACCAATTATTATTAAAGCTTATTTTAATGGTCAGACTTTAATTTTACCTTTTAAGTTACTTTTCTAAATAACCTTTCTTATTAAATTATTTGTATGAAAATGATAAGTCTTAAATAGTCAAATTTCATGTATGGAATATTTTTAAAAATTTCTAAAGAAACAATTTTGATATGAGCATGGAAGTATGAGGCTATTTTTAAACACATGAAAGTCATGCGCTAAACATTATTGAAAATGTGGATGTTAAGTGATGATCATAAGCTAAGGTCATATGCAAGACATGCGATGATGGTTTTATTACATGATTGTGAGGAATCATGTGCCATGCATGTGTGCTAATCATGTGATGTACAAATGTAAGATGGAGTATTCAAGGCTAGTGTAATGTTTGAAGACTAGAATAATGCCCAAC
>CANXYI010972139.1:0-11975 GCA_948208565.1 Hura crepitans | reverse complement strand
CTCTTTCGAGAGCTAGGGTTGTTATTCACCCTATGCCATTTTTTACCTCTAAAAATTCATAAAATATTCCCTGGACCTTCAAAAATATTCATTTTAGTTTTTAAGATTCTCACTTTGGGTCACAAAGGCCCACGTAAAATTTCATGTCAAAAGTCAACAATTGACTTTTTGGCACTATTCACCTGCTAGAATAAAATATTCTGAAGAAATATTAAATGACTTTAGAAAATTATAATTCCTTCTCCTTCGTACTCAGTGAAATTTTTGAGTTCATGATATTTTCAGGTCCATCCGGGCACTTCCTAAAGCTGTCCCAACCCGATCTCATTTTATCTCTGCAAACTCTAGTTTTTGACTCGAAATGATTTATTAGTTCTGTTAAATTTTTAATTTCATTCATTTTACCCACTTTCAGGCTTATCAAAGTTTTATGGCCAATATGACAATCAACAAACTCATAATGATGCCCCGCACTGCAAGGAACATCCCTCGGGCCTAAAAAATACAATTCATAGAACCTTGGCATACGGGCATTACAAATAGTGTCTTTAGAGTATCTAAGGCACCATGTGATGAACGAGGGGAAAGTATTAGTCATAAAACTTTAATGGGTAAGAAAATGATGAAAATGGAATAATTAAAACTTTTGGTAGAACCAATAAATCATTTCATGTTGAGATCTAGTGAATAGTGACTTTAGTTGGCACAGTGCCTAGAAAGACCTGGGATGTGCCTGAATGGACCTAAAAATAGCATACATTGAATGTCAAAAATTCTATATAATCTAATAGTGAAGGAATTATAATTTTTTAAGGTCATTTGGTATTTATTCAAAATTTCCTAATTATGTGAGTGAATAGTTAACCTAGTTACATTTGGGATTTTGGCTCGAGATTTTAAGGGTCCCTTAATTGGGACAATTAGGAATTTTTGGGAATTTAAAAGCATGAATTTTAGAGATCTTAAACATTTAATTTGAATTTTTGAAGCATAAAATGAAAATTAGATTAATACGGACCGTCGGATCAACACGTGGCGTAAACTAAACTATTTATGTGCATAATATAAAAAGGGGCACATGTGTAGGGTGTCACATGTGCTAACCCCTTTCTTCCTCCTCCCTTTTTGCCTCATGGCTAATGCCACCCCTAGGGTTTCTCCCTTAGTTTTTTTTATTCATTTCTTTTCTAATTCTAAGCTAAATCCAATAATTGACACACCAAATCTTGCCTCCACAATTAGGGGTGTGCATCGGATGAGATAGCTCAGGATTTATTATATCCTAGTGCCATCCCAAACTTTTGTGAATGCTAAAATTCAAGTCTCAGTCCTGTCCCATTTCTTGAGTGAACCAGTCCTATCCCAAACCAATTTTTAGGAAAAAATGGGACAGGATTTAGGGCCTATGGGACACATTGGAATGGTATGGGTCAAAATGGGATCTAAATATCCCATTTAAAATATATTAATAATTTAAAATAATAAAAAATAAATTCCATCAATGTTTCATTTGAATTATAGTAAATGTATTTGTAAAAAAACATAACATATCGTTAAACAAAAAAAATTGAATTCAAACTCAATCAAGATTATGCCTTTCTTTTGAGCGTGGATTTAATGTAAATAAAAAAAAGACATAAGAAATAAGGGGAAATAGGGGTGGGGTAGCTGTGATTGGTAGTATGAATGTGAAGTGTAGTAATGGTAATTGGTAAATGTCTAAATGACTAAATGGTAAGGTAAATTAAGGTTTAAAAAAACTATTATACTATTATCAAATATGTATTATATATAATTAGTTATATACTATTATCTAATAATTATATAATATAAATATATTATAAATCTAACTAAAGATGTGTAATTATATATTATTATTAAATATATATATTACACATAATTATATATAATATATTCAATAAAATATATTGATTTAAGAGGTCCCATTCTTAGTTTGGATTAGTTTGGGTCGAATAATCAAGTTAGGACAGAATGGACTAATTAATCCTAGTCCCATCCTAAATTTAAATTCAGTTCAGGACTTGAGATATGTCTTTTAAGAAAAATTGATTTTTTACAATTCAGGATATTTTGGGACGATTTTTTGGTTTGGTTCAAATTTCCTGTGTCCCTTGCACACCCCTATCCACTGTCTTTAGAACTTATTCTTACAAGCAAAAATCAAGGAAAATGCTTATTTGGAGAGAATTATGCACTTGGTGAATAATGCCCATTTTGTGTGTAAATATTTCTTTCCAAGTTTTTAATTTTTATTTAGGTAGTACTAAATGTGTAGAGAATGCCTATATGGCCAGTTTTCAATTTGGATGTGTGTAAGATTTTTTTATAAATTTTTAAAGCCAAAAATCTATCATGTTTGTAGGAAAAGTAAAGGACTTGTTAGAGAAAGGCAAAGGTAAGCCTTGAAGTGTAAATTGAAAGTGTTTTAGAGCCTATTGTAAGTAGATTTAGTGTAATATGTAATATATTTTGTTTATGGGTTACATATGTGTATGTGAGAGTGTGTATAGAATGGTTACATTATACATATATGCATGTAATTTTTTGTAGTAAATGTATAAGCATAATGTGGTGACTATATTAAGCATGAATATGTAATGAAACCATGAGAAAGAAATGTGCATTTATGGGAAATGTGTAGGAATGAATGGTACAATAAGGGTAAAAGTGTGTGTTCATGGGTATGTAATGTAAATGAGTTAAAAAGTAAGGAAAATGCATAATGGTGACATGAAACTTATAAGAAACTAGTTGAGTATGCTTGTACATATACTAGCTGTGAGGTGTGTGTAAGGATGGCAAGGTGTATTTCATAATGTGTAAGGACTTCTAAGATATGTTTATGCTTAAAAGTATGTGATTAGGAGAATGGAATAACTAATAGTGGAAAAAGTAACATGTAGGTGAAATATGATAATGTAATGACAAAGTAAAGTATAGAAACAAGGTAACAATAACTTAATAGAAATTCAGGTGATATGATATGACCTTATTATTTTATGAATGGCCTAGGGATAAGACTATGTGTTATGAATAACATAAATATTTCACATTAAACTTGAAGTTTGAAAAGTATTTGCTAAGGAGCATAAACATGTGTTTCTTAAAATAAAATGGTATTGATGAGAAAATGAGTGAGTTACTCATGAATCTCATAGCATAAAACAAGTGATTGAGAAAATAAATGGAATTAGCCTATATTAGTGAGGCCACCTACTAGATATATTGATTGGTCAACTAAGGAGTTAGCAACTACTAGGGGCCTTAGTCTGTGTGGATCATAGCCTTCTTGTTTTGTATCGTGGGTTCTTGTATGGTATCACGGGTGCAACTATCGAGGTTTTGATTGATAACCCTGCACACCTTACGTAATGGAAGGTCTATATGGGTTGATCCTTGCTACCCATCTTGTTTTGGATATTGGGGGGCCACCCAAGCTAATCCCTGCTATCTATATATGTTGAGATTTGGGATATTAAAAGGTCCCCTATGATTGATCCTTGCTATCCTTTCTATTGGGGGTCTAGTAGGATTAATCCCTCCCACTCTGGTATTGGGAGGTTCTCATGAACTGATCCCTACTATCTAATAGAGATGGGTAGATGCAGCTACTGAGCCTTAAAATATGGGCCACTACATTAGTTGGATCATGTTATCTAGTGTCTTAAAGCATAGTCTCTTGAGTATGGGCCTAAGGAATAAATAAGAGCAGATAAAAATAATGTCATGACTATGGATATATAACTCACATAGGAATGAAGAATAACTAGGGAATAATAATATAATTGGCTGGACTTAAAATGAACTATAGTATACTTTAAAGTGCATGTGATGTCATGTAACTAGTTAGAACCTATAGCTAAGTAATTAATTTGAAATGTCTAATGTAAGTAAACTATATGCTTAGGACATTTGCATGACACATATGGCATGTTTGTATGATACAATTCATATTACATTAAATTCACCATTGAGTGTATACTCAGCATGTCGATGTCCTAATATGCGGGCAAAAGATAGTAGATCACTATTCAGCCTCAGCTAGTAGTGTAGGTAATAACCTTCCTCTGGGTATATATGTTTTTCCCTTTATATTAGTAGTAGATGTAGGCACTTATGTATAAATGGTTGGGGCTTAATCATGCAATGCTATTATACACTAATTTTGATACACTTAGTCTATAAATTATAAAATTGGTCTTTCATGTTATTGATGACACATGTATATGTGTGCTACTACTTTTTATAATTGAGATGACTATGTCATGATGCTAGTTGGTACTTTTAGAAGACTAAAAAGGTCCAGGATGTGTGATAATGATTGTAATTAGCTATAGAAGTATTTTTCATAAGTTAAATTTTTTTGGTTTTTCATTTCAATAGCCGTTATATTGTTGAAATTTTAATTTGAAACATTCGGTGTAAAGTTTGTCTAGTGATTTAGTTAATACGGGTGAACACAGTAGAAAAAGATAAAATTATAGTTAATTCAACTTAAAATAACAAGAAAATAGTAATACGATTATCGAGCCCATAATAGTTAATCGAGGACTAGGTGGGGGAATTTAAAGAGAGGTGACTTCTATAAAGGTAGCATCTCTTATCTCGTTTGGTTAAATGATCAAGTAGGGGTTGTGATAATTCTACTTTATATACTCCTTCTTTTTCTTTGATTTTGCTACCAATTGATATGTGATTGTTGTTTATGTAAATTGAGGCTATTGATCATGTTGAAAAAGCAAAAAAAGGAGAAGCTTTAAGGGCCAAATCAAAAGGGAAATAGGTTGTAGAGGCCTAGAGTAGATTCCTAAACATCTTCTAATGATTTCCAATGTATGTGAATAAATCAATTTTGTAATTACTGTTGTTAATTTGATGAATTTGTAGTTTAGGGTTCTTATTTTCACTTTTTTGAAATTATTAAACTTCTTGATGAATTTGATGTTCAATTATATGATTTTGATTTGAAGAGGAACTTATCCTGGAATTTGTCTAAATTATTTGGAAATAACTTAATGATGAGAATTGTATAATTTGGGCTTGACTGAGTGTATTTTTATTGTAAAAATCTACTAAAAACTATAGATTAGAACTACTGGGGTGCAAGCCTCATGACTATAACTCCTCTTAAGTCTTATGGCTATAACCCCTACTCAATCCATGAATAGTGTCTAGCAAAATAGGGGACTCACAGCAATAAGCCATGAGGACCCATGGCTATGACCCCCGTAACATAGGTAGAAAATATTTATTTTGAAATCTTATTTCACTATTTGTAAAGGGGTTTTGCAAGTGCTTTTAACACTAATGATTTTTTTAAATAATTGTCATAATTTTACCTAAATTATGAATAAAATATGCATGATTGCAAAACATTTAAGTTATTTTTGTATAATTGTAATTTCAACCATTTCCAAAGGGGTTTTACAAGTTCATTTGGCACCATTGCTTTTGAAATCAATCTAGCATAATTTCAAATGAATTTCTTATAAATATTACATGAATTTTACATGAGTTTATATTTGAGAGAAGTAAATCAACATGTGAAAGCAAAGGTGTAAGGTAACGTGATATGGTTATGAATACATTTATTTGACTTTAGATGTATAATGAAATTGTGGCATGAGGCATTCTTCACTTGAGTAACTAATGTGGACTTTTAGTTAGCATAAGAGTAACCTTGTGCCATATTCAGATTACTACTTGAATTATTGAACCATAACATGAAGCATCATGTAAAGAGATGTAAGACATGATGTTTAATCAAAATGTGCAAAGGAAATATGAACATGAGCTACATGCATCAGAAATGTGACATACAAATGAGCAAAAATATGAAACACTTGAGCTTATAAGCTATTGAGACCACTATTTGGTAAATGAGTATATAGCCTTAAAATGGATTGCATTAAAATATAAATGACATTTGAACTATGATAAATAATTTTTAAGCCTATGTATTAGACTAGCAATAATGTTTCAATAGTTAGCATGCCAATAGGGATCAATAATACTGTATCATTATTGCCATTATGGCATCATTTTAATAGGTGCAGCCATATAATTTTTTAGAACATTTCATAACAAATTTGCTTAATGGGTATAACCGTATAAGTCCCGAGGACATTATACAAGTATATATTATGTGGGCATAGCCATATAAGCTCAAAAAGTGCTATGTAACTAATTTTGTTCAGTAGTATGTATGGACCCGTAAGTTCTAAGGACACTATACAACCCATTATCTAGTCTAGAGTGGTCTAAGATATATTGGTCTAAGTAACTAAAAAGAAGTAATACCATGTGCATGTTGCATAACAATTGAATATGATGTAAAAATGGTGCATAATTGTGACAAGCTAATATACATGAATTATAAGATGTACATGCAGTTTATATTTATGTTTTGCACACTTAAAATGCTATAATTATGCATAATGGTAGATACCTAAGCGGTAAGTGAGGTAAGATCATACATGAATATATATATATATATACATATATATATATATATATATATATATATATATATATGCCAATTGAGATAAATTATGACTGTGGCTACGTGATGTGTACATATAGTTTATGTGTTGTTGTACTTGATATATGTGTTATTTTATGGTAATCATGAATGATTTATGTACCACTAAGCAAGTTTTGCCTAGTGCATTAGTGTTTCCATGTGTAGGTTAAGGTTTTTAGGGTTTATCAAAGAAAGTATTACATGTAGGGTATGTTAGTTACATGCCCTAGAGCTCATATGTAATATGGATACTTTGTGTACATAATAAACATTTATTTAGTTACAGTAGTGCTTATGTTAATTCATTTATTTGATATCATTTTAAACTATAAATTCATCTATTTGATATGATTTCAAACTATGTAATAAAGTCTCTAGTGTTTATTCATAGTGTAGAAGAAATTATGAAGTGTTCATAATATGAGATTCTTATTACATGTAAATGTGAAATACCAAAACTATCCCTAGTTATAGTATTAACAAGATAAGACATTGTTAATATGGATAGACTAATGCATGTTATGCTCTTTGATAGGGTCAAACAATAGTTATCATACACTATAAGCATGGTGATGCTTAGAGATAACAAGTGGATGCTTGTTTGAGAAAGAAGTCCATTGGATGCCTAACATGAGAATGTTCACATGGATAAATAATCTATGTCAATGGAACAATCTCATCATATTAGTTATGCAGCTATCTTCTAACTTAAGATAACCAAGGTTATCTTAAGTATTGAGAACTATGCTTTGATTCTTACATCGCTAAGATGTATATATAGCTATGTGATTGGGTATAGTTTGAGGTACTTGAAGGTAGTTGATTTATCATTAAAGGATTCACCACCTCAGATTATAAATGAGGAGTTTATCATATTGTCCTAAAATACCTTTATTCTAGGAAATCTTTGGCCAAAGTGAAATGCAAGTGTGAATGAGATTTACAAGGGCATTTTTGGAATAAAGGAACAAATATTAGAACTAACATACTTAGTGTAACGTTCAAAAATACCAAGTTTAGTGAATAGTGCTTTTCAAGGTGTGAATAGTGTTCTTGATGCCTAGGACACTAAATGGATTGAATGAATGTATAAATTATTTGGAAATTATACATGAATTTTGAATTAAAAATGAGATCATTTAGTTGGTTAATAATGAAAAATGAAGTTTTATGGAAGTTTGATTTTATTTAGAGCTGCCAATATTGAGTTTTAGCTTGATTCGACTCAAGAAGTTCATGACCTAATACTTAAATATTTTGAAGGGAATTTTGGTATAAAAATTAGGATGCTTAGAGATCAAGAACAAATTACAAAATTAAAAAAATGGAATTAATGAGGCAAAATAAGGGTATAATTAAAATGATTAAATAATATGGTTATGTGGTCATTTTTGCCTAAAAATATTCATTATAACTTTGAATTGCAACCACACATATATAAAAAAAGAGAAAGAAGAAAACTAAAAATAATAAAAAAAGGAAAGAAATGAGAAAGAGGAGAGATAAGGGTCAAGAAAGCTCATAATGAAAAAAAAAGGAGAAAGAGAAAAAGATAAAAGAAAAAAAAAAGGGAAAGAAAGGAAATAAAAAGAGGAAGAGCAGGCAAGATAGAAGAAAACAAAGGGAGCAATCGAGTGAATGGAGAAAAAAAGCAAAAAAAGGGATAGATGTAGAGAAAGAAGAAAAAAGGGATTTTGTTAAATCTCCTCATTCAAATTAGAGAAAAAAGAAGATTGAGCAAAAGTTATTGCAGAAAGGAGAATTTGCTAGAAAGAAGTTGACAAATAGGAACAACGATAGGGTCAAAAATGTAAAATAACAATTAAAATAGCTTTGATTCGAGGCTTGTTCTAACTGAAGGAGCCACCATGGCAAATAACACCTGTTGTGACAATCATGGTTACTAGTAAGTTTTGTATTTCCTTCCTAATTCATATGTTCTAATTTTTATTTTAAGAATGTAAAATAGGTATGCTTGGTAGAGCTTAGTGGTTACAACAGTGTTGTAAAAGGCTACTATTATCATTTTATTGGTTGATTCTTGTTATTCAATGGGTTTTAATTTTGTTTTTTGGTGTATAATTCATTAGGGAATTGATGGTTTAAGTGAGGAATGAAGGAGGCAGCATAAGGTGTTGTTTTGATTAGAGATCAATAGTATTTATAAGCAACTATTACTACTATAGTCATGATAGCAAGTAAGATTCAAAGATTCCTTGAATGCTCTTATTTTATATAATGAGAATGTCACTTTGGGTTGCTTTTTTTTTTTGGGATGTAAGGGATAGAGATAGATGGTCAAGGGAAGGAAGCTTTTTGGCTGAGAGGTTGTAATCACTAAAAGGATTTGGTTAAAAGAATTAAGGTTGTAAGAGCTTTATAGACCATTAATAAGTGTATCTAATAAATTATTTAAATTATAATGTGTGTGTGTGTGTATGTGTACATGATTTTAGTTAGCATGTATGATATGTCTAAGCATTATATTGATGAGAACTAGTCCATATATGTATTAGTAAAAAAATAGACATCACAACCTTAAATTTTGATTTTGTAAATAAGGATTTAAAAATAAAATAGTTGTTTCCAATGTTGTGCCTAAACATATGTGCTTTATATGTGAAGTTGTAAAATGGGTAATATGTGATCACATATAGGTATATGGTTAAATTCATAAATGAAAGGGGGAAAATTTTAAGTATAAAGAATAATCTATATTAATCAAAAATCTTTAGGATTTTGAAAGTTCTTTTAAAATCTACCTTAAGGATTTAGCTTAAACTCTTAATAAAGTAATGTTTTAAACACTTATATGGTTATACTAATCTTATAAAGATGAAAGCATTGGATCTATAACCAATAAAAAACACAAAGAGCATGTTTCAAGTAGCATTATCTTAAGAAGTGCATATTTTATATAATTAAATAGCTAAATGTGTATATACATTTATGTGTGGATAAATGAAAATCTCATGCATAATTGTATATTTCCTAATAGGTAGCTATGATTAGATGTAACACCCTCTACTTATTTTGTAAGAAAATAGGCGAAGGACGTTACTTCTTAGAGGTTACCTATCCTTAGATTTTCCTGGGTAGCTTTCATTTAACTTCTACCAATTTTTATTCCATTCAATATTAATATCTTGTTTACCAAAACCAAAGATCTACGGTAAACCTCCTAGGCAAATGACATCCATATGCCTGGTCTTACAAACAAATATCATACCAACTAGTGCCTATTACACCAAACCTTTATGTACTATGGTTTCTCTTTATGTCCTTAGACTACCTACATATACTATTACGCAGTGACCCATAATAACATGCATGAGTGCCTCAATCCACTAAAGCATATCAATTAGAAAAAAAAAGACATTATCTTACCTAGACAATCTTTAGCTACACTATTAGTCACCCTTACAACACTAGTCCAACCTATTACTTATGCATCGGACAACTAATACATTGAGTATACACTCAATGGTAAATTTAACCAATCATACATTATATCATAACTCACTCACACACATAGCCAAGCATTTGATAATAGATTAATAAATATATATATTATTACTTGTAGACTTGCCCTAGCATTTTGAATCTCTGATTCCTATGTTACTCTAAGGCACAACTCTATAGCTAGCTACAGTGGCACCTACTAAGAATTTATCTTAGAAATGCTTTCAATTTCCTTTGACACCTTAATATGTTTTATCAACCATTAACTCAAGTTTATGTCATTTGTTCTATTTCTAGTTCCATATCATACTTGAGACTTTATGTGTATGCTTTCATCAAATATTGGTTTACAACTTATTATTATCTAATTTAGATGATTTAACATATTTATTCAGCATTACTGAGTCAGCCATGCTATTATCATGCTTACAATGCTTACACATAATATATTTAATGGCTTAATTCAGTTATCTTATCCATTCAAAGGTTACGTATAATGCCCTTACCCTTTTATAACCTATTCATCTTTGTATATCCCTACTATCTGCCTTATCTTACATGAGTCAATTACCACCTTTAGGATTTATCCTAAAATTTTCTATGTTTACTAGATACCTTCTAGTAGTTTATCTTTCATTCTTATTAATTTTCTCATAGCCTATTCCAATTATTACATTTAAGACATCAGTCCTTTCATTCATATCCTTTAGTCTATTTAAATTCCTTAATTATTTCAGTTAAAACCTCTAAAGTTTGGGAAGAACTCCCAACCACTAGATATCAGGAATCATGTTGTGCAGTGGCTCCCATTTTGGGCCTCAGTAGCTGCACCTATCTAGTTCAAGAATCAAACAAATATCAGCCCATACAATGGCCCACATTTTGGACCTTAGTGTCTATATGCACCCTCTATTCAATAGTAGGGATCAGTTGCTTAGAAGCTCCCAATATCGGAGTGGTAGATAGCAGGGATTAGTCTGAGGACCTCCCAATATCTGTAAAGGGGATAACAAGGATTAGTTCTGTGGACCCTCTCAATATCCCAATACATCTCATCATACTCAGAATATCTGATAGATAGTAGGGATCAGCCTCATGGGACCTCCCAATATCTATAATCATCAACTGGGTAGCAGGGATTAGTCCGTAGACCTTTCAACACCCTGAGCATGTAGGCTCAAATGAATACTCAGTGGCTACACCCACCATACATAGGCTAAAATATATTCAGACTTAGCCTCTAGTAGCTGCTAATCCCTAGTTGACCAATCAACCTATCTAGTGTATACTTGCCAATGTCTATGTTGTTTTGTCTTTACAACCATTGCTTATTAGTTTTATTGTTTGAATATCCATAATGAGAACATAATCCTTATTTTATTAGTCTACTAGTTTATAATCTAAACTATTCATTTAGGATCATTCTAGTTCTACTAATCTCCCGTGTTCCTAACTCATGTTTCTTTTTCTTTGTAAGCATCATTCATTTCTCTTTTATCTCGTTTCTGTATTTTGTTCTTGTTCCCTTTTCATGTAAAAGTGTACATCTTTTGCTTTATTGTCATTTGTCTTAAAATGTGTTATCCTCATATTCCATGCTATCTCTTTCCTTTACTATAAGGTGACAACTTATTTTCCCATGTGCAATATTTCACTGTTTACTCTTAAAATCTTGATAGTGCTTTATTATTTGTAATAATCAGTGTCAATGTTAGTGTATTGCCATAATACTCTGTGTAATAGTTATATCATATTTGTATATTTAATGCCTTATCAAATATACCTTCATTTTTATACCTAAATTCCATAAAATTATCATCTATTGATTCATTTAATTTTGTCTATTTATAACTTATGCATTAATAGTATTTTATCTTATCATATGATTTTATTCTTCAGCACTTTTAAAAGTGCAGCTCTATTTCCACCTTTATTTTTAAATTTAATCAACTTATAATTTATGTTCTTT
>CANXYI010972102.1:0-10049 GCA_948208565.1 Hura crepitans | reverse complement strand
TTAGGTCATCTATACTAGGTACACAAAACTTGTTATGATAATATAGATACCCATCCTCTATCAACTCAAACCATGTGGCCTCCCTTCTTTGGCCTTGCTTGCCATTTAAATCAACTATTCATCTTTTATCTGACTTTCTTTAATCTACTATCTAAAGTCTAGCTTTACCTATAACTCAGCAAATAGAGCATCTTCTAAAGTGCATTGCAACCTCACATTCATAGCTTCTAGACCATCATAAATTTCTTGCTCAAAGCATTTGCCACTATATTAGCTTTCCCTGGGTGGTAATCAATCATGTAGTCATAATCCTTGATTAAGTCTAACCATCTTCTCTATCTCAAGTTTAGTTCCTTCTGAGTAAGGAGGTATTTTTAGACTCTTATAATTAGTATATATATAGCATTTCTCTCCATATAAGTAGTGCCTCCATATTTTCAAAGCAAACATAATGGTAGCTAGCTCTAAGTCATGAGGAGGATAATTCCTTTCATATGGCTTTAATTGTCTTAAAGCATAAGCTACTACATTTCCCTCTTACATCAATACACATCCTAAGCCATTTAGTAAAGCATCACTATACACTATAAATTCCTTACCCTATTCAAGTTGAATCAGGATAGGAACTTTTATTAGCATCTTCTTTAGTTAATCAAAACTGGCTTAAAACTTATCATCCCATTTAAATCTCACATTCTTTCTAATCAATCTGGTCAAAAGAGTGGCAATGGTAGAGAATCCTTTTACAAACCTCTTGTAGTACCCAGCTAAACCTAAAAAACTTCTCACCTCAGTTGAATTCCTAGGTGGTTCCTATTCTAGCACTGCGTTTACTTTATTGGGATCAACTCTAATTCCCTCAGCTGAAACTATATACCTTAAAAAAGTAACTTCACTCAACTAAAACTCATAGTTACTAAGCTTAGCATACAACTGTCTCTCTCTTAAGGTTTATAACACAACCTTGAGATGCTATTCATGATCTTTCTGGCTTTTAGAGTACACCAGGATATCATCTATGAATACTAACATGAACTAATCTAGATAAGGATGAAAAACTTTATTCATGAGATCCATGAATGCTGTTACGGCATTGGTGAGCCCAAGTGGCATCTCTAAAAACTCATAATGCCTATACTAAGTTTTGAAGGCAGTTTTAGGAATTTTAGCTTTCTTAATTCTCAGCTCATGGTATCTAGATCTCAAATCAATCTTAGAAAATGCACCTTTCCCTCTTAACAAATCAAAGAGGTCATCTATCTTGGGTAATGGATACTTATTCTTCATAGTCATTCTGTTAAGCTATATATAGTCAATACATAACCTGAGTGACCCATCTTTATTCTTTCCAAACAGCATATGTGCTCCTTAAGGGGATACACTAGGTCAGATAAAGCCCTTATCTAATAGTTGTTATAGCTATACCTTCAGTTCTTTTAACTCAATAGGTGCCATTCTATAAGGAGCAATAGATATTAGAGTTATGCCAAGATATACCTCAATTTCAAAATCCAATTCCCTCAGAGATGGTAAGCCTTCTAGCTCATAAAAAAATACACCAAGAAACTCATAAACACTTAAGATATATGCCATATAAGAATTAGAAGTATTCAAGTTAATAGAATAGGCCAAATAAGCCTTACAACCCTTCTTAAGAAGTTTCTATGCTTTGATAGCAGAGATAAGATAATTCAAAAGACTTCTCCCACCATCCTTTGAGACTGTCTATCCCTCTATAGTCTAGAGGGTCAACTTCTTATGTTTACAATCAATAATGGCTTGATGCTCAGTTAGCCAATCCATCCCTAAGATTACATCAAACTTATTGAAAGGCAAATTAGTTAAATTAGTAGAAAATCTATACCCTTGAATCACCAGAGGGCATTGCCTATACACCTTGTTCACAACCACATATTGCCCTATTGGATTGCTAACTCTAATGTCTATAACAACATGTTCAGGCTCTAACTACCTATTTCATGCATGTGCAAAATATACATAGGAATGTGAAAAACCAAGGTTTATCAAAGCCAAAACTAGAACATCAAATAAACAAAAAGTACTAGTTATGACATCTAGTGCTGCAACCTCTTCTCTAGCTCTCACAGCATACTGCCTAGCTAAGGCACAAGCCTTAGTTCTAATACCCTAGCTAGCACTAGGCTACTCCCCTCTATTTTGCTTCTAACCCTTATTCTAAGGTACAACATTAAATGACTGTGTTTGAGCACCCTATGATTGTCTCTTAGGAGACTCTCTTTTGAATTGATCTTTGGTACCATAATGCTAACATTCTTCTCTTCTGGCTAGTCTACACTGCTCCTAATATTTCCTTTGACAAGTGGTATAAGTGGGAGATTCATTCCTATTACCCCTTATACTAAGAGTACTATCAACCTAAGGTGGCAATTGAGGTCTACCAGTAGAGGCTTGTCTTGACCTCTGTGTCTGTGTCTATCTTTGCCCTTGATACCCCATCTGATAGTAGGATCTAGGGTAAAACTATGCCTATGACTGACCCTATCTCCTCTTCTTACCATCTCTTGACATTGCACTAGACTGTCCTATAGTGAACTGCCTCTTTCTCTAGAAGAGGTCCCTTTTTTCTTGTACCATTTCTTCTATATCATACGCAGCTAACACTAGTACTAAAAAATCTCTCTCTAGGATTGGCTATCTGTATCCTTAGCTTTACATTTAGTCCTACCAAGAATCTCTTACATTTCACTTCCTTATTAGGAATAAATTCCTCAGCATAGTTTAAGTGTCTGGTAAAATCTTTTTCATATTCTGACAATGTTCTCGCTCCTTGCTTCAAATCTAGGAATTCCTATCTCTTTTTATCCTTATAAGAGTTAGGTATGTATCTCTTTCTTAACTCTACAAGGAAAAATTTCCAAGTCAACTTTGCTAGTGTTTTTCTTCTCTTGATAGTGTTCCACCAATTATAGGCTTTTTCTTATAAAAGATAAGTGGCACACTATAGAATCTTTACTTCAGTACAATTCAACTACTTTAAAACTCTAAATGTCCTGTCTAGCTAGTATTCAGCTCTAGCTACATTATCCTCCCTATACCCCAAAAAGTTAACAACTCTTATCTTTCTTAGCCTTTCTAAAGGAGTCTTTTATAGGGGAGCTAATGGTAGAGGTGGTACTAGTGCTGGAGGAGGTGGAGGTGGAGCAGCAACAATAGTAAAGGTATGTCTGAGCAAAGTTACTATGTACTGTAACAAAGCAAGTGATGATTTTACCTATTATTGATAGGCACTTATGGCTGTGGTAGTTGTGCAGCATCACTAGGTTTAGGTATAGATGCATTGCCTGCCCCTTATATCATAGTTGGTGTAAAACTATCCACTTCTTCAGCCCTTCCTTCAGGTGTTTGATCAGCCATATGCTTACTGCAAAAAGAGTAACTTATTAGCCTCAGACAATGTAACACTTTAGAGGAAATGAGATTTAGACATTTGCACTCATTTACTTAGCCTATGAACATTAAACTATGCTTTGATACCATAAAATGTAACACCTCCTACTGGATTCTCGAAGAAAACCCAATAAGCGGTGCACTTCTATCTAGGTCACCCATCTTGACTTCTCTTATGGTTATTCGTTTAACTTTTACCTACATTGCACTAATCAGTTTGATCTGACTCCAAACTCAGTCTTGTCTATTTTTATGTTCCATTCAGGTATTTCTTAAAAATCTGGCAGCATAACGGCTACTTGGGTTACCAAACCAAAATTTATTCGACTTGTAAAACACTTTTATGGCAAGTAATCACATCTCATGGACCCTTCTAATCCCCTAAATTTTAACCTATCATTATCATCTATCAAATAAAAATCATAGGCCTCAGTCTAAAATCAAGAAAAACACAATGCCTCAAGCTCACAAACATGAAAACAGATTATACATACCCAAAAGGAATTATCACTTGATTAATTACAACATAGACTATTATATACAATCACATCCTATCTCATTTATATACATTACACTTGTTCACCCCACCTAAGTACATAAAGTGCAAAAGCTATACTGATATACATTATCAACCCTCTTAAAATTGACCTCTAAACTCTTCTACATGCTTTACGAGGTGACATCCTTGTTCTTGGTACCTGCGCACCAAAACAAGTTTGCTGAGTATAAAAATACTCAGTGGTGAATTCAATCATTTAAAACTTGTTAAGTAGTTTATTCATGCACAATATTCCTATTCCCATATAGTTTTAGTATTCAAATTTAGCTTAGAGGACTAACATGTAAAAATTATCATTTTACCCCTAGGGTGTTTTTATCTGTAAAATTATACAATTAATCAATATAACTTATATAAATTATGTCTTGGGCTCATTATTAACTCATACATGCATAAACTATACCATTTAAAATTTTTAAGCATTATCAGGGGAAAAATACCAAAATACCCCTGTGTTATATTTTATAAGCACATGTAAATGTTATAACTTTAGTTAATTGATTTAGTTAGCCCATTTTAGGAGACAACCCTAATAAACACGGGATCTAGATGGAAAATAAACTAGTGTAGTGATCCATATACTAGAACCCAACTGCTGCACCGGCCTGAAAAATATGTCATGGCACTTAAAGTGTGAGTGAAATGATCTAGTTTGCCTAGTAGACTGGCCTATTTAATCTGCTAGTAGAGTGATCCTTTGGGACCTTGGCCACTGTACCAACCCTATTTAAAGAATAAAGATGTTACAAACTGGTCTGCATAGCAAACTAGTCTATTTACCTAACTAATGTAGTGGCCCTCCGAGACCTATGCTGCTGCACTAGTAAGAAAATATAATCAAGTGAATGTCACAGTCTAATCTAACTATCCGACTAGCACAGTGGTCTAAAATAGACCTAAGCTGCTATACCGGCCCTGTCTAAAAGTCAAATAAGATAGCAGCTACAAAAACCCCTAAGTTGACCAATCAACCCATCTAGTGGGTGTCTATTTAGTGGGTTATTTAACCTCAATCTGTGTCCATTTTTTTATTGATTAACTTCTTATAATATTTTAAACTAAAAAAATAGATAGTTATAATTTTTACTGCATAGTTAGAATTTAGCCCAATCTGATATGGCCATAAACAGGCTGTACTGAGTGAGTTACTAGGGAATATATTCATGGATATAACTACCAATAATTATGATACATTATGCAAGATTTAATTCCATAAGCATTTCATAATTTTAGGCCATTTACTATCCAGGGGATTTATTGATTCAGGTAATGGTCATTTTTGGATAGTTACAAGTCATTGCGGCAAGGTTCTATTAGTCCTTTTTAGGTACATTTCACCTTATTTTTCAGTGCAATTTTCACCACTATTTATATCAAGTTCATAGGCCCTAAGCCAAAAAATTATAAGCTATTTACAAGGCCAAAATATAGGTGCAAATGCCACTACAAAAGATTACATTATACTAGCCATTTTAGGCACACAAATTAAGCACATTGTGTATCCACTAACCATAGCCCTTAAAGGCAATGCCAAGTCACTTTTTGTCCTTGATTTCTAATCAAAATTTTAAGGTCATGTCTAAGCCATTTTCAAGTCATTTTCTCACTAAATGTCATGCCATTTTAAGTTATACTTCGCTTAAGTTCAAGCCATTATGAATTAAGTCACTATAGCTCACTTAAGTACATTATTTTAGGCACATTCTTCACAAAATGTTCTATCACTTCCATGCCTATTTACACTAACAAGGCTCTCGATTTTAACCCTTTCTAGCCTTATTCATGCATTTTCATGGTGTTCTTTACACAACCACTCATTTAACCATAACCTAAGTATATTCTCATACACACCATTTCATTTCCATGCCATATAGGATCACATAAGCTTATGACATTTCTCAAGCACGACTTAATTTTTCATGCCACCATGTATTATACAAACTTATAACATAGAAAATTATTAAAACATGCATCATAGGTCTAAGGCACATGAACTATCAACTTTAACAACTAGTTGGGGTCACACAAAGTAAGCCATACATAAGTACAACCATAGTGAAAGCTCTTAGCCACATTTGTAACTCATACCAATCATGTATATTTCCATTATTTCACTAAGAGTACAATTACATATCCATACCAAAAGCTATTAATCTATGCTTTAAACATTATAACACACTTTGCCCACTTATATACCTCTCAGCCAATAACTAAATTGACATTTATATCACTTCCATTCATTAATCAACCATGCAATTCACATTTGCACATGCCATACACTAAAAGCCTTCAATGAAAACACTTATCCCAGTGAACTCATGCATTCAAACCATCCCTAGCTCAAAGGAGAAGCTATTAAAAAATAAAGGGCATAAAGTGAATAGCTGAATACACTTACCTCACAATTTAAAAGAGGAAAAATCTACCTTTTAAACCTCTCAAAGCTCATTACCAGCCTATTATGTCCTCTTGTCCTCCTCTCTTTAAGCTCTTTTTTGCTTCAATACACCTTAAAAGCCATAGAAATCAATTCCCACAGTAGTTAGGCATCTTACACACCTAATTCTAGTAAGAAAAACCAAGGAAAAACTCAAGAAACTGTAAGAGGACTCACCTTGGCTACTTGTTAGATAGCTTCCATCTAAGAATCTTTGAAGATTTTTGACTTCTTCTTGGGGAATCTTTTTATTGTAATTCTTTTTCCTCTAACTCCCTAACACATTAAAATGATTTTCGGTGAGCAAAAATTCTAGAATAGAGCTAAAGAAGATGATGAAAATGGGGGAGGGAGTAGAAGCTGGCATCAGTTCTAGCAAAAGAAAAGGAAGAAAATCCTCCCTTCTATTTAGTCAAATTTCTAATTGTCACTTATGCTTGCCACTTGGCAAGGGTCTTAGGCTATATGGCCAAGTGTGGGGTGTCCGACATCTACTCGGGCCACCCCGAAATGTCTCATTTTTTTACAAACTTAAAAAATTCACCAAAATTCACATGGATATCAAAAAATTAGACCATTTATTTTAAAATTCATATTTTAATCCCCTCTACATGCTTGTAAATTTTTGCGAGAAAATTCCATCAATAAGGCTATTATTTTAGACTACCTCAATTTTAATGCCAATATACAAAATAACAAGAATTCGTAAATGACCTTAAAATTCAAAAATTCTTTCACCGATGGACTTAGTGGAATTTTTTAGCTTTAGAGTCCACTATTTTTAGGTCTATCCTGCCTCATCCTAGCTTATTCCTAGCCCATAAAATTTTTATTGCATCGAATGGTAGCTTATAGTCTGAAATGAATTATTGGTTATGCTAAAGTTTTAAAATTTACCTTTTTCATCAAATTAAAGCCCCTCAAAGTTTAATTACCAGCGTCATTGCCTCGATTTATATATAAGTGGCTCGACATCCTGAGCGCACTTCTTGAACCCAATGGCACTATTCATGGAGCCTCAAAACATGGGCATTACATAAGGGGCCAAACTACTGGTTAAATAGAGAATAGTATTTCTTCCTCAAGAACCTGCAGCCAATGCCCACCATAGATAAATGAGGAGCCATTTTTGTTCCTCGTCACCATAAAATTTCCCTATTTTCCTCTACCCAAGCTTTAGATATGAGCCTACATGACCTCTAGGTGTTGATTCCACCTTAATTTGCATTAAAATCAATAGTTTTGCTTGATTTTCTTCTTTAGTGAATAGTAACCCAAAATTGATCAGGTAAGATTTTTTGAATTTTTTATATTTTTGCATGTTCCCTAGGTGCCTAAGGTTATGTCTATGTAATCAATTTGTCATTTTAGTGTCTGTAGAATTTTTTTCAAATTTTTACTTATTGAATCTATAATGGGCAGTTAAGGAAATAGACAAAACTTGAGACAAAGGTAAGAGCAAGGTGTAAGAGTTCCTCAAGAGTGTGTTTTAGCTCTATTGGTACATTTAATTGACAAAAATTGTGTAGTTCTAATTGTGACCTAGTAATTCCATAATATACCATTAATGACATTTGTATAATAAATTCTTAAATAAGGTAATAATTGGCATTAATTGTGATTAATGATAAATTTGATGTATGTTAAAAACATTGGCGATGTTCAATGGATGAGAATTATATATGTGATATTATATTGATTTCCATATACATTTATGTATATGTATATGGGCATTATGCATAAGAATTGGGATGTATGCATATGGATGGTATGATATGTCTATGTGGACATGATGTATGATGATGAATGCATGAGATGGATATTTAGAGACTTAGAAGGCATTATGGCAGAATGGCTATGTGATGATGTATGTGTGTATATTGGTTTCTATATGCATGTATGTGTCACAAATGTGTGTGTCATATATGATGAATTACCATGAATGAATGAAATTGACTATATGAACATAAGAAATGATGTATGAAGTGATTAATGGCATTACAGAGGGTTAATAAGCATAATGTTTGAATGTCTTATGTGTATGTGTATATGTGTGTGAAATGGCATAATTTACATGAAAATGATAAATTGAGTATGTGAATGACAAATTAGTCATATGCATGTAAGATTGGAACATGTGATGCAATGATATGCATGTAAGATGTATGAAACATAATATGGTTTATGATGTATTTATGTATGTCCATGCTTTATGATAAGCTCTAGTAGATATGCATGATTAATTGTATGGTTGTAATCATATGGAATGAGATGGTATTATGATAAAAAGAAAATGCTAGAGTAAGCTCACCATGAGGAAGTGGTCAAATGACCTATGGCATGTAATAGTGCTTATGATGTAGTCTATATATATTAGTAGCTGTGTATGATTAAATGCATGGAGTTAATAATATGTATGGAACATATTATGTGAATTGATTACGTAAAAGAGACAAAATGTGATAATGCATTCTTTTATTGCTTAAATCCCTTATATAGTGCATTTATGATGGATAAATGAGTTTTTATGGCATATTACTTTATTTCGTGCCTATTGTATGTACATGATGTATATGGCATGCATATAATGAGATAGGAGCCTTTATGGCTTCTGAATAGTATTTATGCATACATTGATTATATTGTGACATATAATATGTCATGAGAATGCGTGATGCACATAATATGAAAGCATAATAAGATAATGCATTTATGAGCATATGCATTTAATGGCTTTGATATATGGCATTAGAATATCATGTTGCATGTTATAATGAAGCAATAAGCATATAATCACATCATTTCCTGATTTAGTTATTAGTTGGCTATACCAATTTAATTCAAAGAAATATTAAGTGATATTAATATGGTGAAACTAAAAGTAATTGGTTAATAGCCAAGGCAAGTATATAGAATAGTTAGATAGGTTGACCGATTAGCTAAAAGTCATAACAGCTACTAAGGAACTTTAGTACCTCTGTAACCTTTGAGTTGTGATGCATGAATCGATGGGCGCTTATGTAGCTTTCAGTTCATGATGTGTTAACCTTTAGGCTTTTACATCACCTTTAGGTTGTGATGTATTTTGACTTTCAAGTCTATCATTATGATTATTTGTCTTTAAACCAACATTGGTAAACCTATAGGTTCATAGAGGTCATATTAGCTTACCTTATGTTTGACTTTTGGGCCTGATCTGTGTGAGGCCTATGTGTTTCGAAGGGCTTAGGTGGTCCACTAATACTCTATTATCCATAGTGTAATTATTTCTTGAGTATGGGGGTAATAAATGGATCTTAATATATAATAAACATATTTATATGACATATGACATTATTTAATGATGTATGATAATTATGATGCAATATATATATGTTTTATTCCATATAAGTGCCTTCATGCATGTTATGCTTAATGTTGCATATCATGCTCAAATGTGAATGTTTATAATTGATATATTAAAGCATAATGATAAATGGCATCTTTACATAAGTTATATTGATTACACCAATAAGCTATTGCCTAGTGCATTGCCTATTTTTGCATTGCATAGGTAAGGTGACAATTTGAGCAAAAGCCTCGAATCGTCAAGTATCCACGAAAGGAAGATTCTTTTGGTACATT
>CANXYI010972049.1:0-16167 GCA_948208565.1 Hura crepitans | reverse complement strand
TATTTGGTATAATGTCGGGTTAAACCCTTTTATTTGATGTATGTGGTATAATGTAGAGTTTTATACTCGTATTGTTAATGGCTTGATGCATGTAGGGTCTTGAGACTCGAATTTGCAAAAATGACGTGTTTAGGTGATTATGAATCATAATGCATGTCTTGTGCTCGTTACCATGTGATATGAAGTATATGTATGTTTGTGACTAATATATGAATATTTTATGCGTATAATTGATTTTTATTCATGATGAAAGTGATTATGCAGTGAGTATGGATATCATGTAGTTTTTGGGTTACTAATGGCAATTAAGAGTTTATATTGTATAATTATGTTGTTATCATAATGTGTGCATGTGTATGGTTTAATATGACTCACTTGACACATATTGCATAAATGTATGCTTAAAATTTGCTGTATCTAGTTAAAGTTATTACACTACTAAGCGAAAGCTTAGCGCATTGCCTATTTGTGATGCATAGGTAACAGAGCAATAGATTAGAGCCAAAGCTTCTGCACCACAGGAGATTTTTGAAGATAGCCCCTATGTGGGTATTTTTAATCATTTTGCAATAGAGTAATGATGTAAATGTAATAGTAGTAGTGTGCTCTTATGATTTCAGAGGGATTAGGCCTAATCTGTAACTTGGGTTGTTTTTGTAACTAAAGTTGTAATATTGTAAAAGCTTTATTTTTCTCACATGATTGTGTGATAAATTATGATGTTGCATGTGAGAATGCTATCTGAGTTGAGCTTGAGGCTTACTATGTTTGGGTTGTGATTAGAGGTCAAGAGAACCCATAGGAGTTGGAGATGAGTTTATTGATATTTTAGAAGTGTTTTTAAGTAGGTAAAAATTTAGGAAAGTTTCCCGGTATAGTTGTTATGTTGTCAAATTTTTGACACGATGACCTTAATGTTTACCTTGATATGCATGCCAAATTATTTTTAATGTTTTTAAAACTCTATAAGTCAAGAAGTTGGTTTATTATTTATTTAATAAAAAGTTTTTAATTAATCGAGTTTTACGGGTATACGAAATTGGATATTGGTATTTTGTGGCGCTCCTTACTCAAGTTCGGTGTACGGACCAGGTAGAGGGTAACATCAAGTATTATTGGAGAAATAATCAAGTCCATTACATGAATGCGAGAACTGTGTACACACTGGCTGACATAATTCGTGATATAAAAGATGATTTGGAGTCTTAGTAAATTATGTAAAATCTTAGAGATCAAAAGAAAAAGCTCAAGAAAATACAAGAGGAAATGCAATAGAATCATTTGCCTTTCTCTTAGCCTATTTACACATTTGGAAGAATATGAATCCTAGTTTAGTTACTGACATCTAAACACAAGATAGTGGATCATTTTTGTATATTTTTTTTTGCTTTAAATACTTCAATTCAAGGTTGAAAACATTGGAGGCCAATTGTTATTGATGGTACCTTTTTAAAGCAAGATATGGAGGGACATTATTTATAGCATGCACATAAGATGCACTTGATAAAATTTTTCCACTAGCCTTTGCGATAGTTGATTCGGAGAATGATGCATCTTGGGAGTGATTCTTTATAAAGTTCAGAGGTCTATATGGTATAAGATTAATGATGTTTGTAATATCTAACAAACATGAAAGTATTGAAAAGGCAGCTACAAAAGTATATCTAAAAGGTAGCAATTGTGTATGCACGTACCATTTTTTGAACAACTTAAAGACAAAGTTCAAGAACAATCCAAGTAAATTTAAGTATCTTTTCAATAGAGTAGCAAGATCATACACACTACAAGAGTTTAACTACAATATGTATGAGCTCGACAAGGTAGATGTCCATATTAAGAAATATTTGAATGATATTGGATATGAAAAATGGTCAAGGTTACACTCTGTGAACAACATATTCTCAACAATGACATCAAATATAGTTGAGTCAATTAACTCTGCAACAAAAATAGCTAGAGAACTTCTAACCATTGCTTTTTACTTGAATACTTGAGAAATTTGGTGCAAACTTGGACTCATAAAAATAGAGAGATAGTAATGCCAACTTTCACAAGACTTGTTACAGTTTATGAAGATAAACTAACTAGTAATTACATAAATTGTCAAAAAATGATAGTAAGATCTCAAACATTGTTATAATAATAATAAATTACTAATCTATAGGTTTGTTACAAATAGATATAACAAATACATATTAATACATCATTTTCACGTGTTTTGTATTTTCTTAGGTGAAACCATTAAACGATGATATCTTTGCTATCATTAAATGTGGGAATACATTCATAGCAAACATTAAAGAAAAAATGTGCACTTGCGACTGTTCTAATTGGATTAACTTATATGCCCACATGCATTGGCAGTATTGAAAGAGAAAGCCTTGGACTCCTATGAGTACTATTCAACTTACTATTTCAAAGACATAATGGTTGCTACCAATAAAGAAATAGTGTATCCAATACTTGATGAAAATACATGGAACTTCCCCATTAATGTTAAAGAAGAACTTGTCTTACCACCAATTGGAAGAACAAAATCTGGAAAACCTAAAAAGAGAAGAATCAAAGCAACACGGGAGAGTAAAATCAAAATAAAATGTGGTATATCTAAGCAATTTGGACATAATAGAAAAGCATGTAGGAATCTTCCAAAATAGACCTAATACTTTAAATACTATTTTTATTCTTTATTTTGATATATATTTTGAACTATTTTTCTAAACTTTTTATAATACTATATAGATTTTCTTATTTAAATATAAAGAATAGATGATGGAATCTTGCAAAAAAGAATTGAGATATAGTTTTTGCAATTATCCTTTATAATAAATTTTATACTTTGATATTTGTATTAATTTTCAATTTATAACTAGTTTTTATTGATTCATTAAAAATGTAAGTCTTTAATGCTCTTCAATCGATTATACCATAGCCTTCTCCTCTGACCTCTATTCCCAAATCAACCCACTTACAGTTCAATTGCAATCATTGAAACAAGTTCATAGTACAATTTATAGAAAGAAATGCAACTGAAACATGAAGAAAACTATCCTTAACTAATAATAGGCTTCGTTTATATGATTGCTATAACTTCAACTTTCAACTCCACTTTTGCTTTTTACATCTCATTTCCACTCAAAATTTATTATGCCAACTTCTTGTTTAGGACTTATGATCAATATTTCAAAAGTTTGAAGTGTCATTGCCCATAAAAAACTGCTAAAACCTATAAAAAATATAGAGTAGTACCTAACAATGGATAAATTTGTTATTTTCTAGTGAATTCAATCCCTTCTATCAAAGTTCACCTTTCGTCCATCAAATTTCTATCACTTTACCATTCTCAGTCCTTCACAGTACCTTTCATAACATCCAATTTAAGCTAAAATGAGACAACAAATTGCAGTCTCAAAGGAAATTTAGAATAGTAAATTTGTTCCTCCTCTTCCTCTAAAAAATTCTTTTCAAATTTCTTTTATTGCTTCCTAGAACCTAATAAATCAAAATTCCCTTCTTTTTGATTTGTCGCTAATAACAAAAGTTTTCTCCTTTCCTTTGTCTTTAAATTTTCACTTATTCCCCTTCGTTCTAGTGAAAGGTTGTGAAATTCAAGGAAAGCTTATGAAATTGGGGTTTTATTTGCTCCAATTGCCTTTTGTCCTTGTCTCTCCCTCCATTTTCTTATTCTTTTCTTATGTTCTTCTTGTGTTTTGATTCTATTAGAATAAAAAAGAGTAATTAAGTAAAATTCAGGTCAGCTCCTTTGATAATTTACGATTAGATACCTTTTCTTTTAATCACACTTCAATATAAGGTTTGATGTATATTTCAAATATAAATTTAAAAAATGAGTATAATTGATAGTTAAAATCTTTTTGGTAGATTTTTGAAAAGTATAATTAAAAAGGGTGCAAATTGTGTAATTTTCCTCTATCTAATTGTGTCCGCTTTTTAATAGTTAAAAAGTTTAATAATTAGACTTAGGGATAATTAAAGAAGGGGTATAAAAATCCCATAAAGTGGCAGGGCCTCTATGTAGATTTTAATTTTTTTCAAGTGTTTAAATAATGTATAAAATCATGATTTATATGATTTTAATTTTGATCTTTGTTATTTTTGGATTAGAAATTAGATTTAATTGCTTAGTGATCCTATTTACCTTAAATTTAGAGTTGTCGTCCATTTTATGTGATTCTTGATATTCAAATGATTTTTATTTTAATTTTTAGAATATAATTGTTGTTTTTAAAATCCTAAAAATCAATTTTAAATGAAAAATTAATTGATTTTTGTTAAAAATTTAAAATTGATGAACATGTAGTAATCAGCTATAGAAGGGATGCAAAAAACAATTAGGGTTTGTGATTCTTTCTTTATTTGATCTTCTTTGAAATAATTTTAGAGTTGATTATACATGATAATGAGATAATCATGTAATTAATTTAAGGGTTTTAAGTAGTTAAATTGAATTACATGTGAATTGAATTCACGGTTTTGTTTCGATTGCATGTGTATTAGAGTTGATTAATTTTTATAATTAATTTGATTTAATTATACTAGTCATTATGAGTCATTTTATGTGTTCATGCTTCCTAAAAATCAATTCAAAATTGTTCGGATAAATTAAGTTACAAAAATGATGCATTTGGTTTCTTGATATGTGCATAATATGTGATTTTTGCATATTATCACTTGAAATTTTTGAAGTAATTAATTCTAATAATTTATTAGAATTTATTTTCTAGAACTTATGCCTATTTATTTAACAAAATTAAGTAATTAAATCTGCATATTAATTATTGATTGAATCAATAATTAGAAATAAGAACAATTAATAAGCAAAATATGAGATTTCCTTGATTTTCAATGTAATTTGAAAATATTTTATTTTTTTGAAAGAGTTTCCAAAAATGGAAAAAAGATTTCCAAATACAAATTTTATTACCATTAATGATATTAATGAAATTAATTATCATATTTAATTAATTAAGACCAAGCATACAAATTAAATCAAGTTAGTTGTAAATCGAAATTGATTTACAAATTGGAATTAAATAATTGCCATTTTATTTATGCATTAGAAATGCACATAAGAGGGTATGTTTTGGCAAATGACTAGTTATGGATTAAATGATAAATGTGATTGATCAAATGCAAATTTTTAAGTTTTGGTATATAGGGCTTACGTGTCCCTGCCTTTTTCTCTATTTTGTTGTATTTCTCTTGTCATCTAACTCCCATCAAATGCAACTTGAGGTTTTTTGTCAAAGATTTTATGCAATTAGATTACATAGGATTAGATTATGAAAGATATAAGGAGCAAAAGACAAGACAATGCCAAAATAAGGACCAAAGAAGATTTGTAATAGTTGTAATATTCTTTTTTTCTTTAGATTTGAAAATTCATGCATACTACTTAGGTTTGACCTAGAATTGTTTTGCTTTGGTTTAAGGAAATCAATGTAGTAAAAGTCTATTACTAGGTGTATTATTTTAATGAGATTAAAATCCAATACATGACTATTGAGATTAATGGATATGCATGTACATGTCAAAAAATGATGACGATGAATGATGAGACCTAAAAGGACGAAATCCTTTAAGTAAATATAAAAACAAGCAATCCTTCTATTAATATAGCAGGAACAATAATTCTTTTTGCAATTGGGTTGTTCAATATACTTAAGCTAATGCTACATTAGATATGTTCATTTTATATTAATAGGTCTATCCATTAGTTTGTTGAGCATACTCGAGGCTAATGGGATTAGAGACAAGATTGGGTATATGTGTATAAGATACACATGCATCAAGAGTTGATGACCCAATAATTAGTGGTTATATGAGATTAAATTGATTTGAGAAACCTACCATTATTGAAAATGGCTTATCAAGTTTACTCAAGGTTAAATTTAAAAAGTAAATGGATATTGACTTGTCAAGAAAGCTTTTAATAGGCTTTCTCAAATTCATAGTGAGGGATATGGCTTCGTAATAAAATAGCGAGAGTAAAATATGCGTGTTTTATTAAAAACCATGTAAAATTGCATTTATGTACATGATCATCTTTCAACAGGTTCTCAATCTTTACATATAGGTATATTATCATCAATCATGAGCTCATCTAACTTGAACCTACATAGTATCTTAGATGCCAATAAATTGACTAGGCCTAATTTCATAGACTGGCTTTAAAACCTGTGAATTATTCTTAGAAGTGAGAAGATAGGCTCTATGTTATAGCAGCCCATCCCACTTGTCCTTGGTGATGTTGTTAGTGCTGATGAATAATTAGCATACTTAAAGCATGTTAAGGATGATGAGATAACAATGTGCATATTATTGGCATTGATTTCCCTAGAGCTTCAAAAGCAACGTGACCAAATGGATGCTCCTACCATACTTTACCACCTCAAAGAACTATTTGATAAGCAAAGCAGAATTGAAAGATATAAGATATCTAAGGCCATAGTTTGTTATAGGATGATAGAAGAGACTTCAACCATTTAGCATAGGTAGAAGATAATGGGTCAATGGGAGGTTAGGCTCCTTAGGTTTTGTGATGCATTATGAGCTAAGTGTTAACTTAGCTCTTCAGTTGCTTTCTAGTAATGATGCATAATTTGTGTAGAACAATATCTATACCACATTTTTTAGTTGGTAAACATGCTCAAGACTGCCAAGGAAGTTGTCAAAAAGAATTCCAAGGTAGTTATGGTTGTTGACTTTTCCACTTCCTCAAAAAAAAAGAAGGAAAGAAGAAGAAATGAGCTAAGGCCCAAGGTGGGGTAAAGATGAAGAAGTGTAAATAGCCTGTTGCTACTACTGCTAAGTACAATAACTCTAAAGGCACTTGCTTCCATTATGGTAAAAATAAGTATTGAAAGAGAAATTGTAAAGCCTACTAGAATCACCCGAGTTTAGGGCTTATGATGATAACCAAAGACAAGTTAAAGCAACAAGTCAATGGAGCCTGAACACTAGTCCATATGGACCATCCATCCCATAGTCTGCATGGACTTCTAGGCCTTAAGCCCAAAGAATTGAGCCCATGTCTCATGGTCCACATGGACCTCTTTTCCTAGCTTATGGTCTGCATGGACCTTTTTCTACAAAGTTTTCAAAAACTTAATATTCCTATTTAAACTTTAATTCCTATTATGATGAAAATTCCTATTTTCTAAATGGGAAGCCTCCCCTAGAAGCCTATAAATACCACTATAAAAAGCCAAATTACACATTAAGGATATTAGGAATTATTTTAAGAAAACCTTGCTGAGGAATTGCTATTCTACCAGTCCTAACTCGCATTAAAAACATTATTTTCTTTTTGAAATCCAACATTTGACTTGTTATTTAAAGCTTTTAATTACCTAAGCTAGAGGCCTTTATTTTTATTACTTCCACAACATAAAACTAATGCTTTTTTATGATTAATTAGACACATGAGGTGATTCATTAATCCCCGTGTCAATTTTAGGAGTAGGTTAATCATATACATGCTATTTTAATGTGTTTTATTATTTCTTGTGATCATATATGTCATTATCAAATTTTTGGAATAATCATTAAGTCTGCACAGACCACTTCTTGTGAGGTTTATGGTCCAAGCAGACATCTTTTGATTTAGAATAATGGCTATTATCATTGTTTCATAATTAAAATATGTTTAAATATATTTTATACATGTTTAACTATTCCTTGAATTATAATACTTGTAAATTGTTTATGGTTCGCATGGACCTCCTTTGTAAGGAGTTAAATCTGCCCAAACAAAATCCGATCAATTGTTTAAACATTCAAAATTGTTTTGTTGTTTCAATGTGTTAATTATATGTATGTGATAGATCCAAGGATGCATTGTAATGACTCGAAAATCATGAGTCGTGAATAATACCTCTCGGGCCATGAATAGTAATTCCCGGGACGTGAATAATACTTTTTAATAGATAAATAATACATGTTATAAGTAGGCTATGGGTGAAATCTAGCTTGAAAATAAGATCATGTGGATAGGCAATGGCCCATAACAAGTATATTAATGCTTAAAAATATTGCTCCAATTTGTCTTATTAAGCACGAGACTCTATCTCTCATTCTTGAGATCCATATCCAATTGTTATAAATTAGGTGGCATAAAATTATCAATTATATAAAATTAATATTAATTAAAATGGTATTATAGCTCAATTGAGCACTTAATTAATATTGCAAAATCAATTATAAAAATAATTTAGAAATGTCAAAATATAATTCCAATGAAAAATCTCTCGAAATATAATTCCAATAAAAATTCTATGAAAAATAATTCATTAATAAAGAAATAAATGTTGCAAAAATTTAGTGACCTAAAAATTGGTTGTCAATTTGGTTGCTAAAAATGAAAATAATAATTTAAATTTAATTTAGTGATCGAATTGTTCAAGCGAATTAATATTAGTAACGAAAAATTAGTTGCTAAATAAGTCGCAAAAAATGCATGCCAATTCTTCAGGGTAAATTCAGTGACCTATTATAAATTGGTCGCTATATTTAATTATTTGCATTATTTTTCTTTTTTAGCAACTGATTTTGCTATTAGTCACTAATTCTATCATTGATTAGTGACCGAATCTAATCGATTGCTAAGGCCAGTCGATAAACTATATATTTTTTAGTAGTGTATATATCCTAGGCAGAAATGGGATTTTAAAATATTTCTATGTAATTAAATCAAAATTTTATATCGGTAGCATTTTCAAGTGTGTTTCACATATACATATTTCAATGATGCCATCAAGGCAATTTCTTTCCAATAAAAGTTCGCCCATTTACACATATATTAATTTAGAATTTCACTTTAATGATAAAGCTTTTTTTTTTTAAATATCATCCATGGATATAAAACTAAGTAAAGATAAGTTGATACTCACTTGAGTTTACTTACCATTATTTCACATGTTTAATGTTTAATAACTTCGGCCTTGTATACCATAATCTAATACATTTCTTGAAAACTCATTTATGCATGAAGAAGTTGTACTTCCTTCATAAATATAATCATATGCTTAACATATATTTCAGCTCAGTTTAATTTATTTCTTGAAAGAATTTATGTTTCATTTAATTAATTCCCAAATATGTTTTTGACTCACATACATATCGATTTCGAGTTCCAAATATCAAGAAATTTTAGAAACAATCCCAAGGGCCAAGACATGAAACTTTCAGCTTTATGTACATTTTATTTATTTATGTGTTTACTCATTGTCATTTATGGGCATTCATTTACTTATTTTTAACACAACATCAATCTTATCAAGTAACATATATTTTATTTTCCTAACCATCATGATTTCGGCCATCTTAACTCTTCTTTCAGAAAAATTCAACTTCATTTATAATCTCATTTTCATTCTTAATACATAATTTAACATTCATTCATAATTCACAATATAAGGAAATTTAATAAAATCTTTAGCTTTCTATACACATACAATTCGGCCATAAGAAGAAAACATGAATAAATCTCATATTACTTATTTCCCATCAATTTCACTTAACCTAAATTTCTTTCATAGAACCTCATCCTAAGCTTAACCCTAGGTCACAATTAAGTAAGGTAACTAATTAAAAGATCACCCACTTTACTAAGGATATTAAATCTTTTCTTCTTCTATATGCTTTATGATTAATTTTCTTTCTTCCTTCTTCTTCTTTGTCAATTCAGCTCCTCTTAAAAGCCAAGGTTCCAAGTGAGTTCAACCTTTAAACATCACAAAATCCTCATAAAAAATCATGTAAAAGATCATTGTTAACCTCTATATTTAATATCCTCAACTACTAGTAATAAATGTGAGATGAGAATCCCATACTTACCTTTCTTTAATTTTTATAAATCTACAATCAAAACTTTTAAAATTCTTTAATTTCTTGTATACCCATACATTCTTTAATTTCTTATGTACCTATACTCTGACCTAAATTTCCTTTGCGTTAATGGTGGATTACATGTTTAATCCATGAAAAGAGAAAAGAATTTGAGAGGGGAGAGTGTGAAAGTAGCATCGGCCATGAAGGAAAACAAAGAAAAAAAAGATGTAACTTTCACTATTCATTTACCTCTCTCATCTTTCTTCTCTTTTTATACTCCACCTTAATGGTTTTAAAGAAATCCACATGTCATCATCTTATTTATCCCTTTAATACTCATATTAGATAGTTAAAAACCCACTTAACTAGGTCAAATCTCAATTAATCATCCTTTTACTAATCCAATCACTATTTGTTATTTCATCTTATTTGCTTATCAGCTACTCAGATTTTATTTTCAATTTTTCAACCCAGACATAACCTTAGCTTAATTCCATATTTTGACCATCCACAGTTCATGAATTATACTTTTTGAAATTTTGATTTTCACTATTCATGCCCTTGGTGAGCTTGAGAGCACTATTCATGGCCCGAAAAGTACTATTCACAAACCCAAAAATTTTGAGCCATTACACAAACAATTGAGGCCTTTCTAGGTCCCAATTATAATAGGCTCTAGACTTGATTTATGAGCCTTTTAACTTTTAAAAGGCTGATAAAAAATCAGATCAAAATAAGATCTCAAACTTGGCTTCTAAGGCCCTATGCATTTAGCCTTAATCTTAGGTCAGTTACATATGATTGGACTCTACGCCCAATATTATTTTTCTTTCTTATTTCTCTAATATTCGATGATAACTCATGTCATTTAATATTTGATAAATATGATTCTCATATGAAATTCTTAACGTGTGTGACCCTATAGGTTTCTAAGGTACTTTGGTAGTATACAATGAATTAGAATCCTACTTTAACTAAGATTCTAGTTATTTAATCTCATTAAATCATAACTAGTTCCCAATTAATAATTCTTATGTGTACAAGTTATTAAAGGCATCTAACCGTGTATCAAGACTAGCCAAGTGCCAGAAAGTCAAATTGTTTGACTTAACCTTTCCATACACAATTATCATGCAATAAACTTCTTTCGCGATCTTTTATCGCATTTAGGTTTAAGTATGAACTTGTGTTAGCTTAATGCTCAATTAAGTATATTTAATTAGACCCTAAATACGATGAATTAATTAGTAACAAACTTTAACTAGGATTCTAGTGATTTAATCTCATTAAATCATAAATAATTCCTAATTAATAATTCTCATGTGCACAAGTTATTAAAGGCATCTAGCCATGCATCAAGACTGGCCAAGTACCAGAAAGTCAAGTTATTTGAATTAACTTTTCCGTACATAATTATTATGCAATAAACTCCTTTCACCATCTTTTATCGTATTCAAGTTTGAGTATAAGCTTGTGTCAACTCAATGCTTAATTAAGTATATCTAATTAAACCCTAAATATGTTGGTTCTAATAATTTTATCCTTATTTCCAAAATACCTATGTGAATCTAATTCACACTTGCACTTTACTTTGGCCAAAGTTTCTTGTATAAAGACAATATATTAGAATTGTTAGATAAAATCCCCACTTTAATCTAGCATGGTGAATCCTTTATTGATTACTAATTTATATTGAAGTATTAAATGATATATCTAATCTTCTAGCTATGTATACTTCTTATTTGAAATAAAAGCACCAAAGCTAAAGTGCATCACTTTGCACTTAAGATAGTTAGTGGCATTAAGTCTAAGGATACTTGCACCATTATTATGATGATATGCTTTCACTAACATAGATTAAGTATCCATGTAAAGATCTCATGTTAGGCCTCTAATTAACTTACTTCCTAAGCAAGCATAACATGTTAACCTCAAGCATTGACATGCTTACAGCTTGTGAGAAACACTGCTTGACATAGTCAAAAAGTATAACATGTGTTGGTCTATCCCTATTAGTGATATCCTATCTTGTTCATATTATAACCAGTGATAATTTAGGTATTATCACATTTGCATGCAATAAGAATCTCATATCATGAACTCTCCATGATTTTCTCTATACTATGATTGTATACCTAGGACTTTATAACGTGTTTAAAGTATAGCAAATAATTATAAATAAATAATATAAAAGTATCATGTAATAAAGAAGATGTCTTTTCTTTTAGAAATAATGTTTAAATGTGTATATCATACATTTGCTCTAGGGCATACAACTAACATTCTCCCATTTGCACTAGAGCCAATCATTCATGTATTTAATACCCATGGCATTTACATGTTTAATGAACTTTCCTCGTGATAACGCTTTTGTAAGAGGAAAAAATACATTCTGATGCATATGACTCTTTCAATCTTCTTATCCTATCTACCAATGGTCTTCATGATTAGTTGGTAATGCCTAGGGACATATTTGTATTGTTAATAAGATTGTGGTTCTCTAGCTTATGTAATAGCTCCATTATTATCACAATATAGGGGTATTTGATCAATAATACCCTATCACTTCTAGTTTCGTAACAAACTTTTTAATCTAAATCATTTCCTTAGCCGCATTAGAAACTGTTATGAACTATACTTTAGTTGCAGAATCAACAGTCGTGTCTTATTTAAAAATCTTCTACCCCTAATCAATATAGATTTAGACTGACACTTACAATTATCTTTGTTAGATTAGAAGCTGGCATTTGTATACCCACTTACCTGTAAGTCTCCCTCTCTATATACCAAGAACAAATCATTAGTTCTTCTCAAGTACTTAAGGATGTTTTTGATAGCCACCCAATGTTCCTTTCCATAATTGGATTGAATTTGCTTATGGCACTGAAAGCAAATGATACATCAGGTCTTATACATATCATAACATACATGATAGATCCTATAGCAGATGCATATGGAATTTGACTCATGGGTTCCTTGTCCTCTTGTGTCCTAAGACATATAGATTTGGAAAGGCATTTTCCATGCACCATGGGAATGAAACCTTTCTTGGAAAGATCCATGTTAAACCTCTTTAGCATTTTATCAATGTATATGGAGTGTGAAAGACCAAGCAACCTTTTGGATCTATCTCTATAGATCCTAATCCCTAATATGTAAGTTGCTTCTCTAAGGTCTTTTATGGAGCATTGTTTACTTAGCCAAATCTTTATTGACTGAAGGATTGAGGTATCATTTTCGATGAGTAGTATGTCATTTACATATAACACAAGAAAAAAGACCGTGCTCCCACTGACCTTCTTATAAACACATGGTTTATCCATGTTTTATGAGAAACAAAACTTTTCTATTATCTCATCAAAATGAATGTTTCAGCTCTTAGATGCTTGTTTTAGCTTATAAATTCTTTTAAAGCTTGCAAACCTGATTGCCTTTTTTTGATGTGAAACTATAAGGTTATGTCATATAGATCTCATTTGATAGATTCTCATTAAAGAAACCTGTCTTGATATCCATATACCATATCTCATAATTATAATAAGCAATAATGGCAAGCAGCATTTAAATGGATTTATGCATCGCAACCGGATAAAAGGTTTCATCAAAGTCAATTCCTTACCTTTAACGATAACCTTTTACTACAAGTCGTTCTTTATATGTAATCACATTACCTTTGATATTGATTTTCTTGTTGAAAACCTATTTGCACCTAATGGGTTTTATTCACTTAGATGGCTCAACCAAGGTCTAAACTTGGTTTTCATACATGGAATCCATATAAGATTTCATGGCCTTAAGCCATAATTTTCATGTCCATATTTAGGCTATATATATATGTGCAAGCATTGGAGCTATGAAGGAGAGAGGGAATTTGTAACACTCAAAAATCCTGAGGTTATGAATAGTACTTCTCAGGACATGAATAGTATTTTTCAAAACTCAAGTTACATTAATGGCATCGGATAGAAGTTTTAATGATAATATAATTTTGGATAAAATTTAAAGTGAAAATGAAATCAATTAAGATGGTTAAAAATGAATGTAAAGTTTTACAGTAGTGTTTTGTGAATAGTGACGAAGTTAAAATTGATCCGTAAAAAATTTCATTTTTGCTCAAAATGACTTGGGATTGGTACAACCTAATACTCAAAATATTCTAAATAGTCTATTGGCATTGGAATTAGAATTTTTTTTTGACTATCATAAAGTATTTTATAAAAATCAGACAAAGTTAAAGTATTGATTTTAATCATTTTTTAAGTTTTTCGAGCATGGGTTTTTCGGGGGTTTTGAGTTTTATTTTAAGATGTTTTATAAGACCCTAAGATATGTCTATTGGTGTTTAAAAATGAGAGGAATAAATTAAAAGAAAAGAATTTAGAGGAGAATAAATGGGAGCCCTTAGATTTTAAAAAGAAGAAATCTACAACCTTAGTTTTAAGACATATAAAAGGGGAGTCAACATTTGAACAATGTTGTCTTCCTCCCCTCCTCTCTTCTTCATGAGTCGACACCAACTCCCATTAGAATCCCTCTATTTTTCTTCTTTCTTTCCTCAATTCGAACATAATAATTAGACTTTCATGCTTCAATTGAAATGGATTAGAGTATTTTTATGCTGAGAAGAGCAAGAGAAAGGGGAGCAAGGGTTTTTGAAGATTTAAGGGTTTAGTGAATAGTAACCCTAAACTTGTTAAGTGGTTATTTTGAAGCTTTAATATTTTTCTAAGGCATTTAGTGGGTTTTATAAGGGTAATCTGAGGTTAATTTTAAGTTTAGACATGCATGGATTTTTAAGTATGATTTTGGTGTATGTTGTAGACAAAGAGGAGAGAAACAAAGGAAAGGGCAAGGAGAAGGTGTAAAGCATCTTGGATTGGTGTCAAAAACTCATTTTATAAGTGTATTCAATTGAATAAGTTAATTATGTATGTGACACATGAACTAAAGTGTGCATGTGGTTTGTAATAAATGCATGTTTATGTGTCTATTGGCATGTGTAGAGATTATGATATTTTACTGGGGACGAGAGTAGTTAGTGGAGTCATCACCTAGCCTCTACACCAGGACTTCTAATCTTCTGTACTAGAAAGGTTTGAAATCTCATATCTTATTTATGCCCTTATAATATCCATTTATATTGTAAATTTTATCAGTCCCGTATTAAACAAGCATCTATTACATTTCAAGCATCCATATCACCTTTGCATGTAGGAAAGTAAATTGTGGAATTTAAGAGGTACAACAAGCAAATAATACATTTATATATCCATAAATCGAGCTATTGGTTAGTTGTAGTGTGGCCTGATAATTACCTATAATTCCATAGGAATTGGCGGTAATTGCCTAACTCCTATTTCTAAGAGATTGGCTTTTATTATTAAAAATACATTTTGATTCATGACTTTTGATTAATGAACACTTAAATCCTGTTTGTTTAAGAAAACACCAGTTTATTAAGTAGAGGACCTTTTAGTGGGAGGTTTAAGTTAAGACATGTAAAATGAGTCATTTTCCCATCATTTCGACCCACAAATATAAGTAGCATAATGAAAAAGGTATATCATTAAGAGGAAAAATTCATAACATTTAATGTCTAGCATATGCATCGTTAGGTCTATGCGGACTCTCAAAAGTATTAACATAAGTCCGTGCGGACTATGCCAGTGTAAGTATATAGATCCATCCAAACTTCTGGCTTTGGTAAGAAAGCACCCTTGCATCTATCTTAAAGAAAGAGGTCAGAATCAATAACCAATGGTCCATATGGACCTCAAATAACAACCTTTACATGCATATTTATAGTTCAGTACCTTAAATAATACTAAACATACTTGTTCATGAATGACACATTAATAGACATAAATGCAATTTTAAAGCCATAATATAAGTCCGTGCATACTACATTCCTTATGAGAAGGAGTCCGTGTGGGTAGCAAGCAATAGCAATCAGACAGAGAGATATGTCTATGCAAACTACATTTCTCATGAGAGGGAGTCCGTATGGACATCATGCCAGCCCTAAACACTAAGCATCAATATATCACTTCTAGGCTTACTATCAACATACATGCTTACATACATAATAAGTGATAAAAAAAGTTAAAGGTGATGATCAAAATAGTACTTAAAAAAGAGGTCTGTACGAATTATGTTCCTCGTAAGAGGGAATCCGTGCAGACTTCATGCATGTTTACAACATGATCTATGTGTTTCTTAAAGAAGAGTAGAATAAATATAACATACTTAATTTTATTCTTTACATGATGAGAATAACTTATAAAGTGAGCTTACTCCTATGGCCCATATGGGGAT
>CANXYI010972038.1:0-10884 GCA_948208565.1 Hura crepitans | reverse complement strand
TAATTTAGCTTTAGGAAGAATTTAAAGGTGTGACACTTCTTCCTCAGTCCCTTCGCCAGACCCGAATGAGGGGTGATGCATAGCTGATATCTGAATCCATTATCATATATCTTTTTAGCCTTTTGTATACATTGAAATATTGCTTTTTAAACCACAAACATTATACTACTTATAAAAATCCAATCTAATAAAAACTTTTAAATAGATACACTACTTGGGATTATAGTGTCAAAAATTTGGCAGCATAACGTTTGTCTAAGGATATTAGCCCAAATAGTAATCTGCAAGAAAATGCACTTCTATAACATCTAGACAACTTATCTCAACTCCGTGATCCATTTAATCACTACAAGAGTATCATTAAAATCATCTCATCACAAAGAAATGACATCCCGCAACATCTACACAAACTCTACTTCATATCCATGTATAACAAACATTCCCATAATCATCCATATCACACACACACACACACACACACTGTCTATACATAACACATATACCATTCCTAAATCCATATAAAGAGATATAAATGTTCTTAAATTACATGATGCTTTTAATATACAACCCTTCATACAAAAATATATATATATATAGCCCATAATTATCAACTATAGTATTACATATCTTTACTTTATTCTTCAAACCCATAATACACAAATTATCAAAAGAACTCCTCTTTAACAAACATGCTCTATCTCTAGATGCATCCTTTATCCATGCCATCCAAAAAACTGTGCATTGCAATAACCGATGCTCTAAGCTTCGTAGCTTAGTGTGTAATCAATATAGTATATTTTATCCATGCATTCCTATATTCATATAGTCATGCATTCATATTTCATTCACTTATTCATATTATTTTTATATTACATAAACCTAAATAGTAATATTATAACTAAACCATATTCATGCATATACTTTATCATTCAGTCAATATCTCATTTTTTGATGATAACATATAATAAAAAAATAGTAATATAAACTACAATTTTCATAACATAACCGAAACATATACACGCTAAAAATTTTATAGTTAATATAATAGTTGTTAGTATAATCCATGGTATTAATAACATAATAAAGTGATATTCATTCATTCTTGTTATCAATTATTATAATAGATGTTATTTCTTATCAACTTAGTAACTCATATATACAGGCATCATATACAATTAACTATTTGCTCTAATTTAACCTATGTTATCATGCTTATTTAATATATATATATATATACACACAAACTTCTAAGTCTTAACTCAATTATAAAATCTATAAGCATGTGCACTAGATTTATTATCATTTAACCCTTTATTTCCTATACCATTATGAAATAACAACTATACTTGTATATATATATATATATATATATATATATATATATATATGACTACTAGCATAATTGCACCATATCCCTCAATCCATAATTAAGTCTATTGTTTCAATTATTATTTCCTTATTATTAATTGCCATTTGAATTATCTAATTACTATGGCCTACATACATGTATAAGACCCATGCACTCAGCATATACTTGTATCCTCTTGCATTCATGCGTTGATAAGAAATATATCATGAGGAAGAACATATATAATGTAATAAAATATATACTAGCATACAACTCAATAATTCCAAACATGTCAACATTATATGTAGTCATTATTATGCCTAATTGTTTACGCACTTTAATCTTTATAAATCTATTATCCATGTAGTTATATTGCTTATACTTGTAAGACACCTGCTCGAATCGAATAATGAGACTCTCTAGCCATATAGGCTATATATGTGTGCAGTGGCACCTAAGGACTTAAATGGTTGCTGCACCAGCTTAGGTATGTCTAATGTCTCCTTAAAACCTATATGGCCACTGCATTGGCCTAAGTAAGTGTAGTGGCCTCTCTGAACCTATTCGGCTATTGTACTAACATAAAGTGTGATAATATTTGAATATATATACAGTGGCTTTGTGGACTTATATGGTTACTACACAAGCTTGAGTTATGTGCAGTGGCTCTACAGACTATACAACTGCTACACTAGCCTAGATAGGTATCGTAGTACCCTAGCATATGCTGTACATCCCTAGTTTACTAGCTAACCTATTCAATCTAGGTTGTCTAATTGTATGGCTTATCATTATATTTGCTTTTGTTTTACCATCTTAAATATTTTAAAGTAAGTTTTGCTTATACTTTGGTCAACACATGACCTTAGGGAAAATACATGCTCTTTGTCAGTTTGAAATCCATTTAATTTCTCTTTCATACATTTTAAGCACAAAAATCTCTTACCAAGCATAGCCATCTTTTACATCTCATAAGCAATATTATAAACTTTTATCTCAATATCTTATTTATATTGCACAAAGCAATTGCCTTATTAATACATTTTGAGAATGCTTAAAGCATTCACCTTTCGATATTCAACCTATTGGCCACATTAGCTAACATTGGCACTTTATCATTCCATAATCCTTTCTTTTTACTGTGTTCAACATATTTATCATATAACAACTCATCCATATCATCATTCCTCAATGATAACATTAACAATGTTAACATATTATTATGGATATATATAAATGCATACACCTTTATCTTGTATAACATACATAGTGCCACTATTCATATTCCATATCACATGCATGGCTCATTATGTATATCAAGACTTTAACATCACATACTATACTCTCTATCTTCCAATCAACTTAAATCCATTCTTATAGTTGTTCAATTCCAAAGTCTACTATTCTTGCTTATATATCTATTTGTATGTAAAAGCATAAATTACATAATATAATACATAGTTATACATTTCATGCTTATAGAGTTTCATATATATAATTTTTCATTCACATTATCATCTCATTCTACACATTTTACCCATACTTGCTTTCCCTTATCTCGTGTCATGATTATAACCATACATATTTAAGTGATTTTATATCTTTTTATCTATATGCATATCACTAAGCAATGAACTTAATATATCCCATAATTCAAATGAAATAAAATTCAATACTTGTATATGATCCCATACATATATACTTTGAGCTTATTTCACACTTTATATCCATTTGTGACCTTACATGTATTTTATTTTCAAGAGCCATTACATTAATAATCACATAATCTATTATACATAACATCATCATCTTTTAAGCATTCTAGCTTAATCAAGGGTACACTTATATCAAAATTCTTTATATGATTCATTATTATCCATACATCTTACTATAGCATTATCATTGCATGTATTTCAATAAACATAATAAAACACTCCTAAATATCCCATTTTATGACTTAATACACCTATCTATATCACTTTAACTTATAATAATATATAAACCTTCAAAACACAAGTAATTATTATACAATCACACTTCATTCCACATACACACTAATAATTCCACTACATACAACTTAAACCTTATCACACACACATAACATATAGTTTTATATCCAAGTGCATTTCACTTACATAACCAATTCCATACCTAATTTGATTCAATATGGCATAAACCATTATTGTACACATGTTATATTCATCATAGTACTCATTTATACCATTTAGCCATATCAACACACAACATAAACCTTTATATCAAATCTCACATACATTTCTCACATAATGTTCCATAAGCCATATAACCATTAAAGCATACTCTAGGCCATATTTTTAACCCTTACTTTATGTTACATGTGACTTATAATTTAACCATTTTGTCATCAATTATCATTCTTTGGTTCTTATTACTTAACACGCACACAATTTACTATTTTCCCACTTAATTATAACCATTTTCACTTTTATTACCACTATTCACACCATAATAACATGCAACACAACTTAAGCACAACATGGAAAGTTTAGGCCATATCTTAACACTTAATCAACATAACCATTAATTCATACTTAACCTAAAATTTTGCATAATAGCACTACTATAACATCTTAACACACATACAAAGCCAAGTTAGCATTAACACACTAATATACCTTTACATAGGCCATTCGGCCAACACAAGAATTATGCTCCAATCCACTAGGCTCTCAACATACACACTCAATTAAACATAAATTAACATCATTACACCATTACAAGGCACACATCAACACAATTTATTAATTTTCATATTTACATATACCAACATATATATACACATTGAGGGATTTTCACATTCAAAATATTCTAAATTGATTACACATACCATAGGGTGTTAAAAACACCAATTGAACCTCCTCAAACTTCAATTAGCCTTTTTCCTTGCCCTATTTTTCTTCCTCTAACTCACATAATAGATATATGCATTCAATAATATATGAAAAATTCCATAAGCTTTCAATCATTAAATTAACCATAAATAACTCTTCTTGGGTTCTTAATACACTGTAAACAAATATCAAAACTAAAAATAAAAAAAACTCACCCAATACTTGGTTAGTATTCATCCAAAACCCAAATTCCTCATTATCCTTAAAATTGCTCTTTGATATTGATAATTAATGTCATAATCAAGCTTTGTAATGACTTAGGTAAAGTTTAAATGAAGAATTGGGGTGGAAAGAAGAATGGGAAAGGTTTTACCTCTCTTTAGGGAAGAAGTTGAGGCTATTTTTGGCTGTCTCAAGTTCTATTATTGACCTTTTATAGTCCCCCAAATCAAGGGCTAGGATTAATCCAACTTAAAATCCAAGGTTCCATATTAATTTAGCCTAAAAACCCCTTTCTTAATCCAATTTAAATTAATAATCTTTAATTCATTCATCAATTATCACATTTTAAGATTCGAATAAATCACTTGTAATAAAACCTACAGGTCCTAAAAAATATATGCTCAAAAACTGAGAAAATCTAATTAAAAATAATACTTTTATCTTTACTCAATTTTTATAAAATACTTATCGATATTCAAAAATTCCAATTCCATTTCCATCATATTCCTTAGAATATTTAATCCTCAGGCTATGGCATTTTTGGGTCCATTTGAGCATAAACAAAATATTTTATGTTTTAGCTTTAGTTGTGTCACTATTCACAGTACACTACCATAAAAACTCAACTTCTATTTTTAACCTTTTTAATGACCTTGTTTCCTCTCCAAACTTTGCCCAAAAATTTTTTATAACTTATGCCATCATTTTGTAACATTAGTATGAGTTAGGTTTCGAAAAGTACTATTCACCCTTGAGAGGTATTATTCATGTACACACTTGTTATCATTTGTTTTCCATTAGAATATTCTCATTTAAATGCCAAACTAAATCCATAAACTATTTACCATAAAAATTATGGATCAGTAAGGTTAAAAATCTTATTCCCATACTAGGAGTCACTATCCAAGACATTATGATTCACTATTCATGATCTTACTCGCTATCGCTCATTAGACATCCAAACGTCTTTATTTTTGTACCAAATTATACGCACAACCTATTGACATCATATATTATTGATCAATAAGTAAATCATTATCATGTCCTATAAGTCATTATTCACCACCTTTGGGGTCAATATTCACAATGCTGAGATTTTTGAGTGCTACAAAAAGTATAGTAGACTAATATATATTAAGAACATATTATAAATTAAAATTTATATATGTTAATAATGAGAATAAAAGAATTAATATACCAAAATTGCAAATATTATTATTGTAATTGATCTATCCATAATGATTAACTTAAATGTGAAATTAAAATCTCTAAAGTAACTATTTGCAAACCATATAAATATTGAATTCATAAAGTTGATATGATTTTACATATTTATACAATGAGGAGAATTATTTTTATTATGAAATTATTATGTTATTATGAGAAAATTTGTTATTAATTTTATTACTTATTATGAAATAATTTTACATAGTATTGAATTCTTAAAATAAAAGAATTGAAAACAAATTAGTATTAATGCTCTGGTAAATATAGGATAGTTATTAGAGTTCAAGATAGATTGGCTAGCTAGTTAGGGATTATTGATTGCAACTGCACATTAATTGGCTTATTTGAGCATATTGGTTAACGGGGTTATATCTTTATTTTCTTTGCTCACTTTGCGTATCGTTGTTATTGTTGACTGATTCATTATGTCATATTAATATATTATTATCCAAACAATTGGGTACTCTGACACTTTATTGGCATCATATGGTAGGGTACTTAGTTACCTTATTATGTCCCATTATTCTTAGCTATTAATGGTTATTATATAATTATTGGGCAACTCAAAGAAAATAATAAACAATTAATGCAACAAAATAATGAATAAGAAGAGCTTAAGTAATTAAAATAAAATACTAGGTTGAAAATAGAAATAGGAATTAAAGAAATTTGCAAATGTAAATTGTATTTAGATAGTCTAAATTTTAACATAATGAAATTAACATACAAATTATGATGATAAGAACTCAGTAATTGAATTTTAACTAAGTAATATGCATATCATGAACTTAAGAACATAATTAAGCATGAATGATGATTATGTGATGCCCCTCACCTTGTCTAGTCACCAAACCTGAATGAGAAGCGGCACACAAATGATATTCGAACTATCTTTATTGAAAACCCATATAAATTGAAAACATTTTGAAATCATGTGAACATATATAAAATTTTAGAATCTTGACTTATTTAAAAGCTCTTTAGACTTCTAAAACAATTTGGGAATTATCATGTTGAAAATCTAGCAGCATAACGAGTGTACCAAGACACTATCCTAATAATGAATAGCAGCCTATAGTACAAAAACACTTCTATAACTGATCCAACATCATCATAGCTCAATTGGATCCTCTAGATTGACCTAACCATCTCTACACATCATACTCAATAAAACATACATTCAACATCATAAAAGTAAAGGAATCCAATATAGTAGTAGTTTATAAATACATATTACAAAAGTAATTAAGTTCCGAATAGAGTTATGAAACTATTAAAACTAGTTTAGGCCTAATTCTTTTTTATACAACATATGAGTGCACTACATTCATGACATGCCAAAATTTATAGAAAGGAAATCAAAATACTAAAATATGTCGTATCTTGATCTACGCTGTCAAAAGGCTGTATGCTTTATCTAGTACTTTAACTTATGCATCACAAAAACAATGATGCACTAAGCATAATGCTTAGTAATGTATCCACTATAATATGGTACTAGAATAAACATGCATACATAAAACATACATGATGATTAAATAACAACAACATGCATACATGAATGTATAACTCCACCATGCAATTAAATGTTAGGTTACATGCAAAAATTCATAATATAGTTAGTAAATATCAATTCTTATGTTTTAGTGAACATGCTAAACTTTGATCCATGATTAGTCATATAGTTATATTAACCATATTCAGTGCCTATAACTAGTAAATAGCTCCTAAAACTAGATATTAGGATTTTAACCCTATAGGTCTCATAATATTTTAGACCTCACGATGGCTGTACCCATATAATTGTGCAGTGGCCATAATGACCTCACAGTGGTTGCACCTGTATAATTATTTAATGGCTCTATAGACTGCACGACGGCTGCACTTGCATAGCTGTGTAGTGGCTATAATGACCTCATGGTGGCTGTACTTATATAAATAGGCATCTACATAGCCTAACAACTACTATTTATCCATAAATGACTAATCATTGTCATACCTTTATGGGCCTTTACCTTATTATCATAATTCCATATCACTTACATAGCTTAAATTCATCTCTTAATGTTATTAATCAATGCATATCAAAATTAGAGAATTAATCTAATCTATTATGTTTAATAAAATCTTATATAACAAACCAATTTCATTACATGAAATATATAAATCTCTATGTAACTTAAACTTGCACACAATTGAACATGTATTACACCATATAGTTTGTTTGTGAGGTCTCAATTGTAACACATTCCATTTACATTACATAAGTAACTAAGAAAATTAACAACATAATTTATAATTTTTATCAATGTTCATTTGAATTAAGAGTTTAGGCCATCAATTTCCATTTAATAAAAGATCCATATAACTTAGATTATTAACATATATAGGCAAAAACCATTATCACATGTTTATTACTTAAAATTCCAATATGTCATCAAGATGAGTATACATAATAACTTAACTCACCTTTCACATATGTTATAATTTCCATTGCATGTAATCTAAACACATATAAAACATTTTAATATCAATAATAAACCCCATTTCCATCTACAAAGGCCATTGGACCATCACAACTCAAGGTGACAGGAATTTTGGCCCAACCTCTTAAAATGCATTTCTTTCATTTCCATCATCAATTGAATCATAATTACATGTATTCATTATCCTACAAATACCATACACAATTTTTATGTTAAATTACATACATATATATAAACATTATACACACTTATCACACACAATAACACATATAATCAGATTATAATGGGTACACTTACAATAACTTCTTCAAAATACTCCTCAAATTCTTCAATTTGCTCTTTTCTTTCCCTTCTCTTTATCTTTCCTTTGCTTCTCTACATATATACATGAAAATTACAAATAAAAATCTCAAATAAATTCCACCAAGCTCCAAACTTAAAATAGACTTTATAAACCTTAAATAGACCTTAAAAACCTTCTTTAAAAACTATGAAAGCTTAAAAAAACTCACTTACCCAATTTTAACTTACTATTCACCTACACCAAAAATCCTATTTTCTTTTCCAATAACCCTTCAATTAAACTCTTGAGACTCTAATCATACCCATAAACCCTTGAATATTGACTTAGAAGTTAGAGTGTAATGCCTTTTACCCGATCCTCGATGAGATCAGATAAGAGGTACTACCTTCTCGAAGGTCACCCATCTTGATTCTACCTTGCCTATCATTCATTTAACTTTCACAAACTCAACAACCCTATTCTAGTTTCCCTATTATTTTAATGCCATTTACTTATTTCCTACCTCTTTACTACTGTATTTATCTGTAATGACCAATTTGTCAGACAATTTTAGGCAGAGCTCTTTTACAAAAATTTCAGTAGCATAATGATTGGTCGAGCAAAAAACCAAAATTTTTAACCTATAAAAAAGCACTTTTACAATCCATTATAGTCATCTCATACACATTCTAGACCCTTCTAGTCTACCAGTTACTCATCCCAACATCAAACAGTTACACACATGGGTCTCAGACCCACATATCATTAAATAATACAATCTATATGCATTAAACATCATACATCACCTGTCTTAATAATTACAACCCACGATATGCCAAAACTAGTGTTTAACAAATTTACATGGTTGGGTCCTGACTCTATATACATAGTGCCCCTGTCTATTATAAACATAAAAGTGTTTGAACATATACCTAGGAGGAGACTAATATCTACTTTATAGGTTGAGGCTGAGCAACAATCTACTATCTTTTACATGTACATCGAAACACAGACACATTGAGTATGCACTCAATGGTGAATTTAATGTAATATTAATAGTATCATGCATACATTCAACACTCTACATGTAAACCTATAATCAGGCATACTATTCACACTGATAATACCAATTATGCATATAAGTTGATTATATAATATGAAATCTAGTTTATTAAATTCCATGACTTGTTATAGTCTAAGGCAATTAACTCTTAATTTCCCATTTTTAATTATCCTGATGAATTATGCAAGTTTAGCTTTAGTGGCACATTGATTTACTCATTATTATCTCTTAGGCTTATACTCGAAAGACTACACTTAAGACACTAGATAATGGGATCCAACGCATGCAGTGTCCTATATTTTAGGCCTCGGTAACTGCACCTACCCATCTTCAGCCAATAATAGGGATCAAATTATAAGAACCTCCCAATACTAGAGTGGTAAGGATCAATTCTACTGGATGTCCCAATAACTGTGGGGATAGCAAGGATTAGCTACGGGGACCTCCCAATATCCCAAATCTCAACATGTGTGGATAGTAAAGATTAGCCCATATAAGCCTCCTAATATCCAAATAATACAAGTAGTAGGGATCAGCCCATATGGCCCTCCTAATACCTAAGTGTGTAGGGCTCATAATCATAACCTCGGTGGCTGCACTTACCATACCATATAAACAGACGATGATCCATATGAACTAAAGCCCCTAGCAGCTGCTAACTCTTTGGTTAATCTATCAACCTATCCAGTAGGCATTTAACTAATATGGGCTAACACTAGTTATTATTTAATCGCGGGTCATTCCACACATGCTTAATTTATTTACTTTTCATTAACATCATGCAAATTATGGGCTCGCTCTCATTTTTACTAAGCCATTACTTTAGGCACACTATTAACTTTAGGTTCACTATTCATTGGGTCCATTTTACATTCCTAAAATTTGTAAACATTCATACCATTATATACCCAATTTATGTTAACCACAAACATGCTTATGTAACCCCACATGGGTTTGACACATTATAATCACATTCAATAACATATTACACACCTAATTTCTTCATTCACTTCTAGTTATTTAATCCTTACATTTATGTGATTATAAGCATGATTCATATCAATTCTCATTAAACTTCACATTTTACACCTTTCACACATACACATGTACTATATGTCCATTATACACCAAGGTGTGCACATCTCATTTCCTTTAACCTTACATCATTATTAGGCTTGCCATTGACTTATTAACACATTTACATGTCATTTCCTTATCACTAACATGTATACACACACATTCTCCTTTAGGGTACCATTCGACCATACACCACACACACACACACATACACACACACACATTCATTTCTCATGCATTCTCCACACATTTAAGCTTTATATAATCACCATATCATACACACACACACACATTTACTATTCGTGTCC
>CANXYI010972004.1:0-18835 GCA_948208565.1 Hura crepitans | reverse complement strand
TTTGAGTTTTTTGAATGCGGGTTTTTTTTCAGATTTCAGAGCTATTTTTAAAAGGTTTATGGGATCTTTTGAAGTGTCATTTGAGGTTAAATGATGAAAGGAAAAAGTTTAAGGATTATGGGGATAATAGAGTGAAAGTTAGGGGACCATTGGGACAAAAAGGAGATAAGTTTAACTATTTGATCTATAAAAAGGTAATTGATTCTTAGTCAAATGAGGAATAGTGCAATCCCTTCCCCTTCTTCCCCAACCAGCCAACGCCATCTCTCCTCCCCAAAATCCTCCATTTTTTTTCTCTTCCTCACTTTTACCCCTCAAATCTCTTCTAAATACAAATTTACATGGATTAAGGCTTGATTATGGAGATGAAAGCAAAAAATCAAGCCTAGATTGGAAGAATTTGGAGGTAAAAGTTTATGAAGAATAGTGACACATTTTTGATAGAGTGAGTTTTCTTATGTTTGATATTTTTCTAAGGATCCTTGGGTGTTATATAAGATATCTATAACGTTAGCTTTCATTTTGGTTGAGTCTTTGATTTTATATTGATTTTTGAGGGTGAAAGTGGTGTATGCAATGTAGAGAAAGAGGGACCTAGTAAATCAAAGGGCAAGGAAAAGGTTTAAAGGGCTTATTTGGGTGTATATAAGCTCAAAGGTAAGTGTATTCACTATAGCATATAATGCATGAGTTGAATTGTTAAATTAATTGTGTAGTTAATGCATGAAATTTATGTTTGATGTTATGTAATGGCATGTAGTGATTTGTGATGCATGGTAGATGTTAATTGTGATGTGGCATTTGTTATTTGATGCTTGTATAATAAAAAGGTGATAGAAGTGTGCATGAATGCATGTTGGCTGAATTTCCCAAGTATGGGGATGTGTATGATAGTGGTTAGAAATGATGTTGGTGTATTAAGGATGCAAATTTGACATATTGTATATGTGTAAATGATGTTGGCTGTGTGATATCTTAAGTTTAGTGTGATGTTTATGTTGGTCCATGACATGTATAGATAAGCATATGTTATGTTGAACATAACTGGGACATGATATGGTCATGTATTAAAAGTTAGAGGCATGGTTGAATGAATAGTTTGATTTGGTTAGGTTGGTCGAAATTTATGCATCTTCAAATAAGCTTTTGTGTTATTTAAATAGTAAGAACTTGTTTGACATGAATACCATGTTTGATGCTTATACTTGATTAAAGTGATGCTTGATGACCCTTGTGTGGCCAAATGGCCTAATTATGCTTCATGAATGATTATGGTGGTTTATAAACCACTTTGGCATAGTATGTTGAATATGGAGATTGATGCATGAAATTATGCATATGGCATGTGTTTAAGGTTATAAGGCATGCTATGTATGATATGAATGATATAGTGATCTAGATGTCAATGAGACATGCACGATGACCATTATGTGAGTAAATAATTAAAGAACTTAATCTTTCCCTTAAGGTCATTTTTTGACCAAATATCTAATAAAACTTATTTAAGCCATTTTAAGAAGGTGAAACCAAGTGTAAAAAGGTGATAGTCTATGACACCTTTTACCCGATCTGATTGCCAGACCCGAATAAGGAGCAAGATACAACCATTATCTATCTTATTACTTGTCCAATTTAAATAATTTTTATTTTCTTTTTAACCAACTGCATATCCTCTTACCATACAACTCATAAAAATCAATTTTATCAAAAACCTCATTTTACTAATGGGGTCCTTGTGTCGAAAATCTGGCAGCATAATAGCTGTACCAGAATGCTATTCCAAATAGTAACTTGTAAAGAAGTAACACTTCTAATATATCGAAACATATCTCATCATTATCTTGGTCCATCTTGTAACATTCCCTGCTCGTTTCTCGAAGGAACCAGATAAAGGACACCAATTCCCGTAGGTTACCCATCCTATTCTACCCCAACCCCTATTCGTTTAACACTTGTTCCCATATTCCTTTTGTTAACATATTCAAGTTATTTATTTATCTAGACAATTTTACCTCCTTATATTGGCTATAACTAGTCACTAAAAAATTTAACTAGATAGAAATCAGATTTACAGAAATTTGGGTAGCATAACGGCTACCTGGGTGAAAATCCAAAATTTAAACCTGTTAAAAACACTTTAATATCATCACAATCAGTTTCCTCATCTTCTGGACCCTTCTGGTCCTCCACTAATCAAATCAACCACATTCAACACAAGTAACACAGGGTCTCAGACCCATAACATTCAGCAATATGTAATCAACAGGTGTACAAATCCAAACATTCAGTTATGCATATTAAGGCATATAGGGTATCAGCTCTCACATGATCAAAACATGTAGTTAATATTTACATCAACCCAGTCCAAAACTAACTATACATGAGTGCCAACTATACAGGTTCAAAAAGTACATATTATACCTTGGGGATCAGAAGTGCTACATTGCAAAGGGGTTGAACTAGTATTACTGTCTATGACTTGTGCATCGGAACATCGACATGCTGAGTATAAACTTAGTGATGGGCTCAATGTAATATGTGTATGTCATGCATATATTTATGCAACAGGCACGATATGAGACCATAATATAGACACACAGAGTTAATTTTATAAAATATTATTAATTCATTTATCGATCTTATTATCTATTTATGAATACCTTTCAATTTAATTAATTTTCCAAATTACAAGAGATTACTGTTTATTATAGTAAGTGCCATGAATTTATTACTGTAACTACTAGTCCTGTTCATTTATTTCATTTTTATATTAAGGCTTATACTAGAGAGACTACTTTTAAAGACACTATATAACGGGATCCAAACTATGCAGTGGCCCACATTTTGGACTTCAATAGCTGCACCTATCCTATCTGATAGCAAGGATCAGTTCATGTGAACCTCCCAATACCAGACTAGCAGATAGCAGGGATCAGTTCCATAGACCTCCCAACATCTACAGGGGATAGTAGGGATCAGCCTCGTGGAACCTCCCAATATCCCAATCAACATGTCATCTCAAGTCTGGTGGATAGTAGGGATTAGCCTCGAGGGACCTCCCAATGTCCATAAATAAATCAAATAGGAGCATGGATTAGCCCATATGGACCTTCCAATACCCGAGTGTGCAGGGCTCAATAACAGAACCTTGGCAATTGCACCCACCATCACAATCATACATGTAATGGTCTCAGGAGGACCAAAACCCCTAGCAACTGCTAATTCCCTAGTTGATCGGTCAACTCATCCAACGGGTGTCTAATTGATGGGCCAAATTATATTTATTAATTCTATCATACAGTTATAGGTCCTTTTTCATCCTTACATCAATATTTATGTGCCACATTTACAAGCACTGGTGCACTTATGCACGCTTCCCAATTACGGGTCATTTTTCGAAAGGCACTATTCATTTGGTCATTTTCAATACCTCAATTCTCATAACATTTCACACTATATCCACCATACATTGCTATCATTATCAACATTGCTTATCATTATTTACCCTTGCATTATAGCACCTAATTCAACAATTCCTTTTCTATCATATTATGCCATTTTACTTACACTATAAATGGTTATCTCCATATACAAATTCATGTAACATAATAAGTTGCATTTTAGGTCATAAAGTACCAAATCATTACACATAAATTTCTTTCATTAAATTCATGTTGCCATCAAAGTTTACACTTCATTTCTAAGCTATTTGCATTATGCACATGTCTCACACACATGCACACATCACCCTATGAACATGTGTACCATTCGGCCATTTCATGTTCACACACATACACTTATTTTTCTTCCATGCAATTCATGCCCATAATGTTCATTTCATTAGACTAACATAATCACATATTCAATTCATCTTAAACATACAATCACATACATAAACTACTACTTCTAAACACACTCATATGCTCACATACATACACATACATCGTGACATGCATGAATTACATCAAATCCACATACCTAGGGTGTGAAAACACCATTTTCCACCACTTTATGGCCTTGGTTGCCTTTCTTCTTCATTGTTCTTCTTTGTCCTAAAATGTACACATGTACACCTTAGAAAAATTCTCAAAAATTCTAACTCCAAATTGAAAAATATCAACATGGTTTTTCTTAGAATCATTAGGGCTATCTAAAACAAAAATAAAAATTAAGAAAAATCCACTTACACCAAAATTTGGCATTATTCACCCCTTTGTAAAATCTCACTTTCCAAGTAAGATTTTGCAATTCTACCACTTGGAATGGCTTTTAGGGAGCATAGAGGTTAAGAACCATATGAAAATTATTGAAATTGAGTGAGAGAGAGGAGAGATATAAAGAAAAATGGTGGGAGGGTTTCACTTGGGATGGCGTCGGCTTTCTTTGGGTGTGGAGGTGGAAGATAGTTCCTTTGCACATGTGACACTCTCACATGTGTGGGGGCTTTTATATTAAGAGGATGGATGGTTCAGATCGCAACATGTGGCGATCTAACGGCCTATATTCACTTGATTTTTAATTAAACTTTGAAAATTCAAATTAATTTTTCTAGACCTCAAAAAATAATCATTTTAGTGCCAAAAATCCTCGATAATTCCCATTAAGGGCCCCGTAAAATCTCAGGTTAAGATTCTAATGACAACTATGGTTACTATTCGCTCGTGTAAATAAAAAATTTTGAATAATTATTAAACAACCTTAAAAAAATAAAATTCCTTCACCAATGAACTCATTCAAATTTTTGATTATAGGATATGGTATTTTTAGGTCTGTCCAGGCACATCTCAGAGCTGTCTTGGCACAAACTCATTTAAGGTTACTATTCACTAGTTCTTGGTCCAAAATAATTTTTTGGTTCTGCTAAAATTTTAAATTAATTCATTTTTCTCTTTTTTTGGCCTGTCAAATTTTTACAACTAGTACTCACCCTTCTTGGCCTTACAAAGATGTCCCAACCTCTCGAAAATACTATTCATGCCTTGGAGGTACTATTCATTAAACTCAGATTTACGGGTGTTACACATCTGACCATCCAAACTCAACATCATCTCAATCACAAATTTACATGAGGATTGGTATCCATCTCATATGTATACCAAACTATACATACATAATAACTCTTTAATCATCATATAATCAATACCCATCAATAACATATCCGCATATATATACATGTTATAAGTTCACATAAATTTCTGATACATTACAGGCCCATAATCCATACATCAATATAAATATAACTGCTCATACAATCTTTTCATTCTTTTTGCATATAGCATACAAAAATAGTGTAACTAACATCATCTGCATATATGCCCATGTCATCTATAGCCTGGAGGTTTTTCCTTTAGAGCTATCTAAAACCTATGCGTTGTAAACAAATAATGCATTAAGCTTTTTAGCTTAATGGTGTATTCAGTATGGTATGGCACAGTCCTTTACTTTTCAATTTGAATTAAATACTTCAAATTATAAACATGCATAATATATTAGTCCATTGTGTCGGAAGTCAATAATCCAATGTGTGTAAAAAGGCATAGATATATAGGACATTATCAAATGTTGAGGATCCAAACATACATGACTTATAATATAGAACAAACATGAAAAAGGAACCATCACCTCATTTGCATGATTCAATCATAGTAGATTATATATAAGCATGGTAAATTCATATATCTAATGATTATGAACATTATTGTTATGCTTGACATAAACATTATCATGCCTTGCCTTTTTATTTTAGCTTACATATGTATCATGCATAAGCAACAATCACATAAAAATTATCTCATAATAATGATTATACATTACTCATTATAAGCATACATAGACATTGCAACCTTTATTCATAAAACTTCATCCATAAACATTCAACTTATTACATGAGAAGTTTCTTTGTACATAACATACTCATGTGCTATAACATGACATAAATCATAGACATAATGTATCATAAAATCATGCATTAGTATAAAATTCATACATAAAGAAAGCCATGTATAGTCTTCATTAAAATCCATTTATTAGGCCCATATACAAGGAAGCACATACACTATGGATAATAGAGTATCGATTGACCACCAAGGCCTTCAAAACCATATAGGCTCCGTATGTATCAAACCCGAAGGTTAGTAATCAAATTCGAAGATCAAATACATCAGACGTAAAGGTTGGTAATCAGACCTAAATATCCTAAGGATAATGGGATCATGGTGTGTAGTGGCCCCCATTATGGACCTTATTAACTGTTGCACCAGCATAAGTGTATAGTGGCCCTAATAGACCTTCGTGGTGGTTGCACCCACATAGATCTAAAGATAAAGGATATAGGCTCATGAGTCAGACATTTAGTGGACCCACAGAACAAATGCATTGAGGCACTGAAGTACTTTAGTAGTTGCTATCACTCTTAGTTGACCAGCTAACTTATCCAACTAGGCTATTTACTTGTATGGGCCACTAACCAAATTTACTTTTAGTTTCACCTTTTTAAAGTAAGTTGAGTAAATTTTATCTTTAATTTGGTGGACACATAACCTTAGGGAAAATAAATGTTCTTTGCCATTTATTAGTCCCATTATATTACCTTTCATGCAACATGAATACATTTATTAACGCATCAATAGATCCCTCTTTTGTACATAATAATCTTTATCATAAGTATTTACTCTTTTAATTATTTTAGGCCATTCTTATCTTATATCTGCATTATTAAGTCACATGTATTTGATGAATGCCTAAAGCACCCATTAATTCCTATATTAGGCCATTCGGCCATATCATAAATGCATCATGCATTATAGTGTTTCGCAACTACCATATGCTATCCATATCATCATATCATCTTTCATTTCACCCTTTTTAAAATGGCTTTTAATAGCTTTTCAATTTATTTGTCCAACAAAATACTAGCTGGGGTAACCACAAGCCTTTTTTTTAAACTTTATATTCATATCAATTTCATATTCATACATAACACGCATTATCAATCTTTTTTTACTATAGCCATATTATAATCCACACTTTCCTTCTTAATTATAATCATATCATTTTCTCATGCCAATAGTTCATATATATGCTCAAATATGTTCCCATTTCAACTTTCATCATAGTAAAAGCATACTTATGCACATGCATATTCATTGTCATACATACATGTCCATAATATATACATTATGCTTAACTTAGGCAAATTGCCTCATTACTATATTTGCATTTCATACATTACATAATATACATCATTATTATTATAGATCAATTTAGATAAGTGCTATAACATATTGCATCATGATCACATACATGGAACGCACCTTATGTTCATTCATTGCCTTTATGATTTAGGCCTTCATATATAAACATCTTGTTACAACTCATTCAAGCCTAAGGTTACTTTCATACATTTACAACTATACATACTCAACTATACTTCATGCACAGTAGATAAGATTCTTATCATGGTGCATCTTTATTCATTGCTCTAGTGGTTACTCTGGCTTCCCACTTTTTATTATGTTCTAGAGATTGTTCTAGACTTCCTTCAAATCGTAATATTAATCCATTAGCCTTAGAAAACATTCCTCTAATGATTTTCAAGATTTAAAGGTAACATGCCAAAATACTTTACAACATGATCATATGTATTCATACAATTTCATCATATACTTTATCATACTTAAAGCATACATAGCTTTCATGATATCCCATGATTTCCTTTTTATTTATAATAAAGTTTTTGTAACACACATAAGGAAATCATTTATCCACACACCTAAAACATTCTTTAATAATTATTTTGATCACTATTCAATTTATGTTATCATTTAATATCACTCATGATTTAAATTACTTGAAATTATAAAGTCTTATAAATTTCATTATTCAGTAATGTAATCAAATATATATGAAACCTCCAATTTTTCGGGATGTTTGCTCATCATATAAGACTTATTTCCTAGTTCATAATATCTCATGCATTATTAATATCACAACTCATTATGTCTTAATCACTTTAAATATATCATTATTATTCATAATTATATATATATGATTGCATCATTTTACATGTTGTAGTCTAGTGGTTGCTTTAGATAGGCTAGACCTACTGTTCTAGTGATTGCTCTAGATGGACCAAATATTCTGATCTAGTGCTTGCTCTAGATAGACCAGATATTTTGATCTAGTGGTTGTTCTAGACAACCTAGACCTTCTAATCTAGAGGTTGCTCTAGATAGCCTAGACTTACTGATCTAGTGGTTACTTTAAATGGTTAAACCGACTGATCTTATGGATGCTATAGCAGCCTAGATATTTTGATCTAGTGGTTGCTTTAGACAACCTAAACCTTATGATCTAGAGGTTGCTCTAGACAGTTATGAAATTCACGTATACACAAACATTACCTTTCATCATGTATTTCACACACCAAATCCTACTTTCATTCATTAATTAAAGGCATTATACATGCATTCCAACATTCTACAACTATCACATATCATTTTACATCAAGTTGTTTAATTTAACATACACATTTTGTACATTAGAACACACTTTTCACACACCAAATCACATGCACACATACTATAAGGGATATACTTACTTGAATAGCATCAAATAGCTCTTTAGAGCATCCATAAATCTTCTCTAATATTTTCCTCTTACTTCCTCCTCATCTCCTCTAGAACATAACCTCAATCCACAATAAAAAATTCATAATAATTAAAATATGCTTTGATTCTTCAAATCAACCTTATTTAACTCTTATTGGCACCTAAATAAACCTTAGAAAAATATCTAACCTTGAAAATAACCACTTACTTGAATGGGTGTCGCTATTCATTCAAGAACTCTTCTCTAGAAATCCTTCCAATCTAATCCATCTTCTCTTCAACTCCTACCATAAATTTGCTTTAGTTACCCTTAGAAGTTGATTTAAGTGGAGTTTGTGAGTAATTCAAGCTTAAAGGGAGCTTGATGAAGCAACAATGATAGAAACCCTTTATGGAAATGGCATGAGGAAGAAGAAGGAGAAGAGAGGGTTGGTTGCTGCCTAGTAGGTAGATTTTTTCCCTTCTATACTTCCTCTTCAAAGGCCAAAATCAATCCAAGAAAGGATCTAAGGGCCTACATTAAAATAAGCCTAACAATACACTTTTTAAGCCACTTTAATTGTATTCTTCATTTTCTTTCATTAATAATAAATTGTTATGGTCCTAAATAATTTTACATATTATTTCTTAGAAGTCCTGAAAAATCTGTGCTCGAAAGCCGAGAAAATCCGATCAAAGTCACTACTTTTATCTTTACCTGATTTTTATAAAATACTTCCTAAGGTTTAAAAATTTCAATACCCATACCATTATATTCCTTAGAATATTTAAGCTTCAAGATGTGGCATTTTTGGGTTCATCTGAGTACTTTCAAAATTATTTCATGGTTTAGCTTTAACTGTGTTACTATTCACTGTACACTATCGTAAAAACTTAACTTCTATTTTTAACCTCCTTAATAACTTTATTTCCTTTTCAAATTTTATAAAAAATGTCTTATAATTAATCTTACCATCTCGTAACAATAGTGCGTTTTAGGTCCCCGAAGGTACTATTCATTCTTGGGTGCTACTATTCACATATATGCTTGATATCATTCGATTTCCATTTGAATGTTCTCCTTTTTTTGCCAAATTGTAAACATATACTTTTCAACTCATAAGCTTTTATTCAGTAAGATTAGAAACCTTATTCTCATATTTGAAGTCACTATTTAGGACTTTAAGATTTACTATTCATAATCTTGTTTGTTATTGCTCGTTAGACTTCCAAACGTCTTTATTTTCATATCAAAATTTACCCATAACATATTTATAACTTAAAACTTTGCTCAGTAAAAAAACCTGGTCATGACCTAGAAGTCACTATTTGTAACCCTTCGGTTGTCACAATTCCGAATGCTAGGATTTTGGGTGTTACATAGCCCATATATGTATACAACCTAGCTTGGATAGGTTGACTCATCAACTAGGGAGATTAGCAGCTATGTAGGGCGCTTCGGTGTTACTGACCTATAAGTCAATGTGTTGGAAGTTCGGTGTTACTAATCTACCGGTCAATGTGTTAGGAACTTTTATGCTACTGGGCTACGGGTCAATGTGTTAAGGCCAACGGGCTATTGCTTTTGCTTTCGGGCTGTAAATTGAGTTGAGACTATGGATCATTGTTTAAGACCTCTGTGGTCTTTATTTGAGACCTCTATACTCTTTAATTCTTGTTATCCAATTACGGTTAGATGTCTTTTATATATGGGCAAATTGGATAAATCAAATTATAATGTAATGTTGAATATAGTAACATACTTGACAATGAGATCTTATCTTATATGCATGTTATCAACATATAAGTATGAATGACATATTAGTGACAAGTGGCATGAATGTAATCTTTTTATGAATTAATTGCATGATATGAGTGATATATGCCTACTAAGAGTGACGTATGTATGTTATAGTCATAATGTGCATTCTATGTTTTAAAGTATGTTGATTATATTCAATGGATGCTTGTATGCATGTGGATGTACACTATATTGAATACACCACTAAGCTTTATGCTTAGTGCATTAATGTTTTTGTGATGTGTAGGTTAAAGAACATAGATAAAAGCTGAAGCCTCAAGTAGTTGTGTAGATCAAGATATAACTCTTTTTTTGGGTATTTTGATTTCATTTATCTAAATTATGAGTTCTTATGAATGTAGTGTACTCATATGTTGTACAAAGGGGATTGGGCCTAAACTAGTATTTGTAATGTTTTGTAAACTTTAACTGAATAACTTTATATAGTAATTTACATCTAATTTATTGATATTAGATTTTATTGTACTCATACTTTTAAAATGTATGTTTGTGTAAAATATTAAGTTGAGATGCTTAGGTGGATCAAGGGGATTTAGATGGTTGGAAAGCTATTTGAATGAGTTATAAAAGTGTTTTTGATCTTGCAGGTACTATTCATTTTGGGATAGTGTCCTGGTATAGCTATTATGCTATCGGATTTTTGATACGAGGATTCCCAAAATTGTTTTAAAATTATAAAGTGGATTTTTATTTAGTCAAGTTTTCAAAAGTGCGCTCATGATCAATTGATTTCAAAAAGGTTTTAATTTATATGGGTTTTTCAATAAAGTAAGTTCGGATATCGGTATGTGTGTCGCTTCTTATTCGGGTCTGATGATCGAAGTAGGTAAGGGGCGTTGCACCTGTATAATTGTTAAAAATAGTGTTAAAATGCCCATATTCTCTAACACTTATAGAGGCATTTTAGCATTATTTTTAATGACTATAAGAGCATTTTTCCTCTAAAAATAAATTAGGTAGAATAAAGCTCCGAAATAAATGTTGGAGGCAAAATAATAAATTTTTCCAAAACTAATCAATTATTACAGAACTAGTGAGAAGGCCAATATTATGGGCCATTTGAATATTTAGAAAATATATTGCTAAAGGTATTTTTTTGCATATCTTCAAATTTATGATGCATTAGAGAAATGATAAAAAATTATCAAATTTGTACAAAAAAAACCTAACATCTTAAAAAAACTTTAGAGTTCTTTGTAACCCGCATTTCATGCTTGAAGGCTTGCCTTAGTATCTTTAATTCTTGCACAATTTTAGTGGAGAAAATCTGCAAATTTAAGCACATTACATAGACTTATGAATACTTTTATTCAAGCTTTAATTATAATCAAATTAAAATAATTTTTTCATTTTCTCAAAATTTCAATTAATTTACACCTTAAATTTAATAATTTCACTTTATTAATTTAATACTATGTATGTATTATCTATGTACTCTATCTCAATTCAAGCTATTATTTTTAAAAAAGCTTGAAACTGTTTTTTGTATTTTGTATTTTTGAGTTGTAGGCTATACGTTATTATAATTTTACATTTATGTTAGCTTATGAATCTTGTTTTGATTAATATGTTTATTGATTAGGCACTCAAAATTTGAAACTTAAAAGTCACATATCAAACAAATAGTTTAGTTCATTTTCAATGTAAACTAACCTCTTCCAATTGATTTAAAATACTCCATTTGAATTGTTTCATTGTCGATGTTATAATAATATGTCTTTGTTATTGCTCAACATATGTAGGCCATTTATTAAATCAAAGAGAAGAAAAAGCGAGAGAGAAAATGTTCATAGAAATCTTTTAATTATTTTGTATCGAATACAAAACTTGGTTGAACATAAAAAAAATAATGTGGAATCACTACCACTTAAATTTTGAATTCTTACTCAACAACATAATTCCTGAAACTTAAGGAGTGAATCAAATTAGAGGATCAATGAATGCCATGGTCTTCATAAATAATAATAAAAGCTTTAATGACAAAAAATAAAGGGAATATATAAGTATTGATCATAGTGAATATTGATTCTGAATATAATGCTAAATAAATGAAATAAATCACTAATAAATATCAGTAATCCCCCGAAAATCTTGATGTTACATATAGTACTTCCCAGGACATGAATAGTGATCTCGAGACCCTAGACTCACTAATGTGACTAGATTAAAGTATTAATCATAAAATAATTTTGGCAAAATTTAAAGTAAAAATGAAGTCATTTAGATGGTTAAAAATGACAGTTAAGGTTTTACGACAGTGTTACATAAATAGTAACTTATTGTAAATTGAACCATAAAATATTTGATTTTTGCTCAAAAAATTCTAAGATCGATACAACCTAATACTTAAATATTCCAAATAGTCCATTAGCATTGGAATTAGAATTTTTAAATATAAGGAAGTATTTTTCTTAGAATCAGGTAAAGTTAAAAGTTACATTTTCAATTGGATTTTCTTGGTTTTTGAGCATGGGTTTTTAGAGGGTTATGGGTCTTGGATTGCATGGTTTTATGAGGCATAATAGGGTTGAAAGAGGGTTTTAATTGGAGGATTTTATAAGGATAAAAGTAGATGATCATTGGATCTTTATTAAAGTGATCTTGACCATTCAATTTAAAGGCCATATATATAAGTCAAAGTCTTTAAGTGATGGCTAATGTTTGAATAGTATAATTGCCATCTTCTTCCTTTTTTCTTTAAGGAAGCCGAAGACATATACATAGTGAGCCCTTCTTTATTTTCTCTTTAAATCCTCCAATAAAACCCTAATTTCTCTCATCTAACCCCTAAATTTAACCCTTCAAAGGCTCAACCCACCTCTAATTGCAAGAAAATTAAGTTAGGAGGGAAGATTTTGATGGATGTGAATAGTAATCCATTTTTGTTTAGGTTAATTTTTTTGGGTTTTCATGTTTTTCAGTGTTTTTTAGGTGCTGAAGAGCATGTTTATCAAGTTAGATTGATTTTTAGATGCCTATGTGAATTATTATTGATTTTTGAGTTTATTCCTATAATGTGTATGTAGAGAAAGAAAAGCAAAGAAAGATTAAAGTGAAAGATAACGCTTGAAGGAGCTTATTGGTGTAGAAAAGCTTGTTTTGGTAATTATAATATATATTGTATGAGAATTTCCTAATATTAAAATAATTTATGTGTGTGTATGTGTATGTGGTTGATATGAGCATTTTTGGCTTAATTGTGTGGATTATGATGAATTTAGGTTGTAATTAAGTCAAAAGTATGAGGTTGGTGAGAATTGTGTATTAATGTGATGATGCTATGTTGGCTGAATAGATAGATGGTTATGCTTAATTGTTATGTGTATGTGAATTGCATGTAAATTTGATGAGTGATAAAAAAATATGCATACTTGTAGTTCTATGATAAATTGAGTGAAAAGGGTTTGTGTTGTTGACTGTTGGCTGAATAACCTATTTAATATGCCTAAGTGTTATGTGAGTTATTGATGATGAAACATGTATGTTTAGGAATTGGATGTTATAGCCATATGGAATGCGAGTATTTGATGGATTATTGGTAGTTTGCAGTGCCTGCCACATAATGGCTAAATGGTCAGTAAGGTATGCCTCAAGGAAGTTAGGTTTAATTGTGTGATAAAGTGTGAATTGGTTGATGATAATGTTGATAAAATGTAATAAACCTACAATTATGCATTATGGCATGATAGAAGAGAGAGAATGGTATCTTGTGTATGATTCCTATTTATGGCCGAATGCCTTATTTGTGCCTTATAGACGTTGCATGTAATTATGACATGCTTATGTAACATATACGAACATGATAAATAAAAGTTTGGCAGAATGATGTATATGACAATGAAATAAAGTGACATGAACTTAAGAAAGTGTATGATTAGGATTTTGCATGGCATAGCTGAATGATCTTTGGAGAAAGATTCAAATGATGTATCATGGAATTCATGGTACGGTTTATCTTTTGAAGATACAACTAATAAGGAATGCTATAATTGGGGCAAAGATGATTGAAAACTTTTTACATTATTAATAGTACCCCTAAAGTCATGTGTTGACCGTATTTCTAAATAAAGCCTACTTAATCCACTTTAAGAAGGTGAAATGTAATCAAACAATGTGATTAGCCTAAAATATTAAAAAACCTAGATTGGATAGGTTGATCGGTCAAGTAAGGATAGATAGCAGCTGCTAGGGATTATAGGGTCCCATAGGCCCATTATACATACATAGGTCTGATACAATAGCCATAGGGTCAGAAGGACCCTGGTACACACAGATACACAGATACACACATACACACACATGTCTAGTATAGCAGTTGAAGGGTCCAAAAGGACCACTATACACATATTGGTGGGTGCAATTGTTGCAAGGTCTTGGTGGCCACTACACATTATGATCTAAACAGTCAAGTAGTTTTGCTATGCAGTTTTGAGTGAGTGTCTTTTATATATGGGCATAACAATGGTAAATAGAGCAAATGAGCTTAAAAAGAAGATTAATATGATAAGTTGAATTGTTTGATATCTAGTTTATATAGTAGGTATACTATGATGGTTGATCATATACTTTTGATTTTTTGGACAATTGTACTAAAATAAGTATTAATTATAAGATGCTTTCTGGAGAAATTCAAAAATTATTTAATGTCATATAAGATGTTAATTAAGCAAAAGAAGTTTTGATGGCAGTGTCCATATAAGTAGTAATCTAGTTTTAGCTAAATGATAAAATATATGATTTGAGCTTAGAAAAATCTAAAAATAGCATGACTTAATAGTAAAAAATTCTAACAAAGCTAATGGTACTGAGATTGGAATTTTTTGACAATTAGAAGTAATTTATTTAAGTTAATTAAAAATGTGATTATTTGGTTTAATGGGTTCCTCTCTGTAAAAAATTATGAAATTTAAAAGATGTGATAATTAAAGGATTTTTGAATTTTTGGTAACAAGAAAGGAATTTATTGAAGCCTCTATGATTAAAATTGAATTTTGAGGACTAAAATAACAATCTCAACCCTTGGATTTTCAAGTGGGAAGATCACGGCCATTGATGAGGGGTATATAAAGGGTGGAAACATCTAGAATTAGTGTAGAGAATAAAAGGCCTCATCTCCCTCCTTCACCATTATTGGCTGAAACTTCTCCCTTTCATTCTCCCTTTGATTTTCTCTTCCCTTTACCCCTAAAATACATATGTACCCAGAAATTAGAGGTGTAAAATTCATCTATCACACTTCTAGAGCCTAATTATAGTGATAGATAAGCAAAAGAAGGTGGAATTTGAGAGATTTGTAGATGAAGAAGTTTATGGTTTTTAATTCCCTAAAGTGGTAAGTTGGGTATTTTATTAATTTTTTAGGTTATTTTATGTGCTTATTTCAGTGAATATAGCTTCAATTTAGAGTTTCAAGTTAGTAGGAATTTTCTATGAATTTTTCTAATGGAAAATCTATTATGTTTTTGGTGCATTTTGGAGGTGAGCATGGGATGATCGAAGTTATAGTGTGGAAGGCTATTTTAGAGGCCAAAGAGACCATTTGTAAATGTATTCATGAAATATATGCATGTGTGTGAAATTGATTAATTAAAGTGTGTGCGTATGTTGTAAGGAGTTGTTTGATTTTATGGTTTATACAATGTTTAAGTTAAGTTTATGATATAATCGAGTTAATTGAATGTGTATAACATGATTTATCTAGGTAAATTGGTAAAATGAATAAGTTGAGTGAGTCACATATATATGGTTGAATGGTACTTAGTGTATGTTTGTGTTAAATTAGTTGAATTTATTTATGTAGGCGTGAAATTGTTGGAAATAATTTTATTTGATGAAAAATTGTATGGTTAAAATGAGGTTTGAATGAATATAATGTAAAAAAAAAGAGTTAATTGTGTGTATGTTATGTTTGGCCTAATGGATGTATAAGTGTGTGTATGTGTGTTAGGTTGTTAGTTTTCATGAATTAGGGTATGTTTAAGTTTAAATCAAATAAGTGGTGATAATGCATTAAATTAATGGATATAAATGGTATTAAGCATAATATGGACAAGTTGGTTGAATGCCTAAATTGATGTAGGTGGTGGGAATACTTTGTGTTTAATAATATATTTATACTAATAAATTATAAAAGGATTAAGTTAGATGAGTAATGTATGAACATGAATGGATTTAATATGTACTTGATGTTTGTCCTAAATCTTTGCTTAATTGTGTAATTGTATGTAATGTTTATACATATGAGATTAGTGTTTAGTTGTATGTAGTTATATGAGTTAGCATGGTATTGTAAAATAAGTGAAGAAGTAGGAAATAAGGTATTATTTAATGGGGGTGTACGTAAATGAATTTAATGACACATATATTGAGTTTCATTTGAGTACTTATTTTAATTGTGTGCATAAGTATGTATTCATTATGTATGGACTTGTGATGTTAAAATTTATTAGATGGATTAAAAAGGAAAATTGGTATGATGTTTACGAAAAGTTAAATTAAGTAATAAAGTTATCTTAGGAAAGAATTTATGATTAAGGTAGTGAATTGAATGAATAAATATTTAAAACTATATTTGCATATATATAGTTTGAGTAAATTATTTTATAAATATAATATTATATTTGTTAATTGGTAAAAATGGTTTTCATGTAAAATATGTGTTTATGTAAAAGTGAATTTGAATAATGAGTATAAATGTAAGTGAAGTAATGTATGCAAGTTAAATAAAAGGGATATGGTAATTATGAACATTATAATAATAAGTTAAAATATTGTTCGAGAATTACATGAGGGAAATTGATGACAATGATTAATAAGATTAATAAAATAATGTTAGAGATTATTAAAGAAAAGAGGTAAAGGAAAAGTATTATGAGTAAACTTGAGATTGAATTTAATTATGTGAATAATAAATTTAAAGATCTATTAATATAATAAGTGTAGAGGATAATATAGTACAATGAATTTGAAAGAGGAAATGAATAAAGTTTATGATCATATAATGATATTATATGATGTATGGTGCAAGAAAACATGATATGATGTGAGCCCTCAATATGTTACATTCATGGTATTATGATGATCTTATATGAAGTATATGATGTACAATCTTATGAGATCATACAAATGTTATGTAAGTGATAACACCCTATGAGTGCTCATAGATGATGATAGTATCCCGTGAATATATATATATGTATACACACACACACACACACACACACACATACATATAATCAGTAAGGATGGCTAAAAATGATAATTTAAATCAAAGTGGAATTATGAAATTTGGACAACATACATGACTTAATATAATTGAAATTAACTATAATAAAAATGTGAGTAAGGCCTATATGAGTTAGACAACACACTGGATAGGTCGACTGATCACCTAAGGAATGTAGTAGCTACTAGACATTTGGTAATATTTTTATGCGGATGCGACTACCATTAGGTCCATTTGGGCCACCGCACATACACATGTTGTATATTGTTCATTATATATTGATACATCATAATAACTTATATGGGTGCAATTGTTAATAGGTCTAACATAACCACATCATATAATTTCATGTAGTGCAGCTGCTTGTAGGTTTAATAGGACCACTGCACAATTATGATATCCCGTTATACTGGTGCAGCTGTCGTTAGGTCCAAAATGTGGACCACTGAACAATAGGATCCTTTTAGTCCAGTTAATGAGTTTTTGTTTATCGAATATGAGCTATCCAAACTAATATGTGAATAAAATATGAATAGTACTAAAGATATTTTAATGATCAAACTCATCTATAAAATATAAGTTATTTAGCTTAGATTAAGTGAGAATCTAACATGACAAGAACAAAATAATTAATGAAGGAAATCATTGCTGTAATGCAAGGTGTCTATTTTGGTATATAAACCAATATAAGAATAAAAATAAACTACAAATGTAAATAAATAACAGGTGATCTTTATAGAACTAGAAAATTAACATAAGTATAATAAATTGTATTGTGTTGTTTCTTAATCAATTAATATAAAAGATAAGAGGATTTTTATAAGATTTGATTAAGACGTTAATAAGTATCAGACACGAATATAGTTAAATAAGTTAAAAGATGGAATCTGAAATACTCATTAATAAGAGAACAAAGTAAAAGATTTATTCTATTAATTAAAAAAGTGAGTAATCATATATACTGTGTGGCTTATATTCTTGCATGTGAAGTGAACTTTAAATGTGTTATCTTATATCTATCTTTTTGTTATGACATATGAGTGTTATAAATTGTAAATATTATTATATTCATGATATGTGCTTGCATGTTATGTATATGTTTCATTGAATACACCACTGAGCATTTTTGCTTAGTGTACTGGCTTTTGCTGGTGCATAGGTAATAGATAGGACTTTAGGTTGTAGTCTCAAGCAAAAAAG
>CANXYI010971933.1:0-12385 GCA_948208565.1 Hura crepitans | reverse complement strand
TTGAAATTGAATTTCATGAGTATTAAAGGACTAATTTGCCAATTAATCAACTTATGGGATAAAATTTGTAATAAGAGGCGTAAGTTTTGTAATAAATGTGAAAATAATGAAAATCTATGAAATGAGATAAATTTTACAGATTGACTGAATTTATTTAGATAATTAAAATGATATTAATGTTGTAATTTACAAGAATTCAAGTATTAACATGAAATTGCATAAGCCCTATGTGATGTAACTACAATGAATTTAAGAAAATAAGAAAAAAGAATCTTGAAATGAAAATTTGGCCGAAATATGTATATTTAGGAAAGTTAAATTAATTATTAGAATAAAATGTAATTAATTGCACCAACTGGATTACTAGAAGGTATTAATCAAAGAATTAAGTAATGTAAATGTCACACCCTTACCCAATTCCCGAAGAAAGCCGATAAGAGAGTGAACTTTCTCTAAGGTCATCCATTCTCAAATTTCTCTAAGGGTCATTCGTTTAACTTCTATTAATTTATTCTATTTCTATTTTTATGTCTGAAATTTTTTTGATCATTTCTTTATTTTAATTTCATAACAGTCATAAAATATTGTGAAAACCTTTCTTTTTGTCAGAAAATATTTTTATAGAAAATCGGATAGCATAACGGCTGTCGGGGTTAAAAGCCAAAATTTTTCCTACAAAGAAAAACACTTCTATAATATGAATACATCATCCTTAACTTTTATGGACCTTTCTAGTCCTCCAATTCATCATATTCTCAATCACACATGCATAATCAATATATATAAATCAGCACTCACAATCACTGAGTTTATCGAGTCTGAGACCCTTCATAAAATAGATATTTCAGCAGTTATATATATTTATAGACATACATTTTTATTTATTTCTTCTTCATTCATTTATACATCATTATCTATACACTTCTTTGATCATCTAAAAACCCCACTATTATCCATTACGTGAGTACACATCCTAACTTTATAGATAAAAAGACCTGAAACAGTACCCTAGAGACTCATACTGTAGCTACTGAGACTTTAACTTCTTGTATTATTTCTTAGCTTTGACTTGCACATCGGAACACCTATACGCTGAGTAAAACTTAATGGTGAATTTTGAATAAAACATATGCATGATTTATACTCATTCATGCAATATAGTTACTTTACAACAATTCATTCTCATATAACAGTCATTTACAATAGTTTATTATTACTTAACAAACAATTTCCTTAATGGCATACATCTCATCATATTTTTCATTCTCTTATCTCAATTATAGTAATTTCATATCCAATGATCATTTAGCATTTATAATAATTTATATCACATCATTCTAATTATCATGTTCTCTTTTCATATTTAATTCTTATATAATAGGAATTTACAATAATTCAATATTCTTTAATAGGTAATTACAATAATATCATACAATACATCATAATTTGCATTCTCACCTCTCATTAACAGTCATTTCATATCATGTTCTCATTTCTCACAATTCATTTATAATGCCCGGTTCATTTCATTAATCATTCATATCGTCACATTTCTTTTAATTAATAGGCCCATACCGATAGACTACACCTAAGTACACTAGATAATAGAATTTTGGTTGTGCAGTGGTCCACATTTTGGACCTTCACTATAGTTGCACCTACATCATGATGTGCAGTGGTTTTATAAACCAAAACATGGCTACACCCACCCATGATAGTTGTGTAGTGGCTCTAGAAACCAAAATGCTATTACACTAGCCCATAGAAATATTATGCAGTGGCTCCAAATAAACCATAATGGTTGCACTTGCCCATAATCATGATAAAAATGGCATTGATCTAAATGATCAAACCTAGCAGTTGCTTTATTTCTAGTTGGCTAGTCAACCCATCCAATGGGTGTCTAACTATATGGGCTATATGTCTATTTTTATTTTTCATTTAACTTTAGGTCATTTTACATTATTCAAACACTTTTTTTCCTTATTCTATTCTTCATAGTGTCATCTAAGTGATTTACATAATCATTGGCCATTGTAATTCCTTTGGCTTTCCGCCAAGTTTTTCATCATATTACCTCATTTATTTCATGATCATCATAAGTCTCATTTCATATAACTAATTGCATACTCAATGTGCGTTAATTCTTATAACATGCTTTTATGTCAAATAATCAATTCTTAACTTTTCATTCACTTTCTTTATATGCATCTTTAGTTCTCATTTCTATTATAATTTAAGGCCATTTTCATACTCATATGACCAATTCTCATACATATACATTCAATACATGTTTCGACCATTCTTATCTCTAATACATACATATTTATTTCATGTTATTTTACCACATTTTCATGCATTATACATACCTATACTTCTTATTCATCAATACATCATTCATTTACATACTTTGAATATAAACTATTCACATATAACACATGCATACCTCATTCGGCCATTCCAAGTTCTATGCCATCCATACTCATTTTAATCATTTTTGACACATTTCCATATAGTTCATTGCATATTTCAATATACCTAAATTCTCATGATACACTTTTATGTAAAATATTACACTTTTATTAATTTTCATTCTTTTTCATCACACATTTTCTTAAAATCCTTTTCTTATCAATTTCAGTCCATTTATGTCTATTTATGTCCATTTCATTTTTAACTATTCAATTAGATGTCTAAACCATATTATGTGCATTAATATACATACTTCTTTTCAATCAATTCATCATAACTTCATACATTACACATCAATTTCATCCTCAAATCATTTATTCACATGCATGGACATTCATTAATCATATATACTTCATTCACACACCATTCGGCCATTATGGAACCCACATCACACATATTCATTGCTCATCATTTTATCACATATACATCATTTATACACACTTTTACACCAATCATAGCAATTACATTAATCAATTTCACTATTTTAAGTCATAAGTTATCATTTTATTTATTTTTCACTTCTATTCTTCAACAGTTTTCTTATTTATCTTTCCTTTATAATGTAAGGCTATTTTCATACATTACTGGCCATTTCACATGCACCCAATCACCATGTATGTCTCGGCCACACTAAGTCTCATAACCTACACATTCCTTTTCTTACTTTTCACCACATTTTCATACCTTATAAATTATATTTACTATTGTCTCATTCATTCACATACATTAAAATTCAATATTTACACAAACCTCATACATATATCATACAACACCATTCAACCATTCTTTATTCGCTAATGACTAATTCATTTTCAATCATTTAAAATACATGGTTTGACCATTATAAGTTCCTCAACACACATTCATTTCAAGCCTTTTACTACCATTTCATTCATTACTTATGCATTTACTATATTCATTAATCATTCATCATCATCACTTTTAGCCTTGATTCCCTTTCTCTTCATCTTTTCCTATATACCCATTTCTAGATTATAGAAAAATTCTCAAAAATCCATTTAACTCCAAATTGAGTTTTATTTATTCCTAGAGCTTTAGAATAACTTCCACTTTCTATAACAAATATAAAAATTAATTTTTGACAACTTATTATTTATGGTTACATTATTTACCATAGATGAATTTTCTTATTCTAAGCTTCATTTTTATGAAATTCCACTTCTACCAAGTTATTTAGGTCATAAAAGGAATTCTAGAGGGTTAATTGCATAATTTGTTTTGAGAGGAAAATGGCATCATTTAGTTTAGAGAAAATGGGGAAGATGAGTGCATTTAGGTATAAATGGGTTTGCCTACACCCAATAAACCTTTTATGCATATGGCCCATGGGCCCCACTTTATTAATTCTCAGTTTACATGCCTCGTTTATCTCGATTTTGCGTTGAAGTTTAAAAATTCATTGTTATTTATCTAGACCTCTAAAAATAATGTTCTTAGTGTCAAAATTCATCATTTAATCCCATTAAAGGGCTCATAGATTTTTGAGTCAAAATTCCAGAATTTGCCCGATTCACTATTCACTCGTGAAATCTAAAAATTCCAAATAAATAGTAAACAACCTTTGAATATTAAAATTCTTTCTCCAATGGACTCATTGGAATTTTTAACCTTCAGGGTGTTCTATTTTTTAGTCCATCTGGGCACATCCTAGACTAATCCTAGGATAAACCCAATTTATGTCACTATTCACTTCTTTACTGCCTATTATGATTCATTGGTTCTGCTAAATCTTTTAATTCTTTCATTTTCATTATTTTCTAGCTCATCAAAGTTTTATGAGCAGTACTTGCCTTTTTTAACCACTGTATAGTGCTCCGACTTCCCAAAAATACTATTCATGGCTAGAAAAGTACTGTTCATAAAATTGTGTTTTATGAGCATTATAGTAAATATTGAAATATTTATTTTTTATTTGGCCGATGAGATTTTGTTATCAACAATAATGATGCATTATTATGAATAGTATAGTTATTGTATAGGATATTTATTGATACATTGCTAATTGAAGCTTAAGAAGATTGATTTGTGATATTGAATTTTATTATTAATAGAAATAATTTTAATATTTAATTTATACAATAAAAGAATAGGTAACCTAAAGATATTAATATTGCCTTAATAAGTCTATAGTAGTCATTAGATTTTAGGATAAATTGGATTAAAGATAATTTTATTTGCAATTGTTATTGTCAACTCTTGTGAGGTTATTGACTGGAGGAGCTATGCACTTATTGTCAATTGGGCACTATGTGACATATTGGTTAATGATTTATCATTGTCATTGAATTGTTTTATGTTTATTATTTACCCATATGATTGGATACCTATGAACTTTATTTGTATCATATATCTTCATATGATTGGATACTTCAGTACTTCATTTCCTGTTATTTTAGCTAGTCATGGTTATATTAAGATAATTGGAGAAAACCTATAAAAATGATAATAATTGATAAAATTAATTAAAGACTTGTTTACATCGGCCCAAAAAAATTAAGCCCATTAAACTTTAAAGCCCAATAATTATTTGCAAAAAGTTTTAATGGTTAAGTTAAATAAGGTTTAAAGAGTTGTAAATGTGATCAAATTCTTACTCTAAGTCAGATAAAGATTAAATTGAGGTTGAAATACTATAAGGATAAGGACTTTTGGACCTATATAAAGGCTATTAAGCATAATTGAAGGGCTTTTGGGAATTAGCAAAAATGATTAGCATATGTTTACTAGTTATTTGCTTAAATTCATTTACTTTACCAGTAATTTTAGACTAGATTTAGGCTCATTTCTCAAGTTTCAATTAACTTGTTCTTGCTTGGTAACTATTAGTCTAGAATTAATTTTAGTAAACACTGAGTTTAATAGATTTTTACTAGGTTTCTCAGAGCATTGCTTGTTTAATCTATTAAACATTTTTGCTTATAATCTTATTGAGTTAGACCAGCGAATCCCTTGAATAAAATTATTAGATTTTTTATTCCATTCTCTTAGGGTGAACATCTTTTTGGTGACTACAATGGGAGACTCTATATGACATATAACATAAGATTGCAAGAGAAGTTAAGGAGCAAAAGTGAGATGGTGAATGCTAGTGTAAAAACTAATGAAGTCAAAAAGATGCAAACTAAAACTTCCCATGTTGAATCTATAGCAAACAAGACTCAACCAGACATTCCTTATAGTATATCTGAAAGGATTCACAGGAATCTTAAGGGTAAGATTGATGAAATGATTAAGTATGATAGGACTATTATGCCTTCACAAGTGCCAACGTTAATTGCTACAGATTATTAAGCAATTTCACAAAGTATGTAATCTAGAAATTAGGACACTTTTGAGGGAATAGTCTAATAGATGGTAACCAGTCTATAAACAATGAATGAATGTACTGATATGACATTTCAAAGGGTGCAACAAACATTAACTGAAATAAATTAGACTATTGCTCAGTTGATAGTGACCTTTTAAGAACGGCTACCACTAAATCTAAAGAGATAGAAAGAGGTGCCTTGACTCCCTTATAACCTTGAATCTCAATTACAATATGGACAAGTCAATATCTTAGGGTGATAAGATCAACAAGGTTATTGGCCTAACTAGGGTGCATAAGGTTTATTTGTTCAAAATCAACCACAATTTAAAGGGCCATTTGGATAACCTTATGGTCAAGCAAACATGCACGGGCAACCCTAGGGAAACTTCATCCAATTTGGCTAGGGATTTGGTCAAGTCCTTATTAGGTAGCTACAGTGACTTGTACAACATCAAGGATAAACACCTTTAGGCAATTATGACCAAAACATTTAAGGATATAACAATATTGCTTAAAATAGGGTTGGTGGTCAAAATCCTCATGTTTTTAACAATCTAGTGTACCAACCTATCTAACAGGGTTTGATCAATCAAGTAAACTACTAGGCTGATTATAAGAGATTCGACCAACCAATACACATACTAACTTATAGAAAACCATATCCTGATTAGGTCGACCAAGATTATACATTTCCAAGAGGATATAAAATTCTTGAGTTTGTGTTATTCTCAGCTGATGAAAACTTATCAACCATTAAACATGTCACTCGATTCACAGTCCAGTATGGTAAAGCAAAGATTAACCCATTCTTGAAATTAAAGTTGTTTGGTAATTCTCCCACAAAGGTAGCATTTAGCTGGTATACTAATTTGGTGTTGAACTCCATTATATTGTGGGCAATTATGGAGGAGAAATTTCATGCTGAGTTTTATAAGCCTTTAGTTGAAGTACCACTAGCCGACCTTGCCAGGACATCTCAACTCTTCGAAGAATCAGTCGAGAAATATATCTCAAGATTTATAAGGATTGGGATGGCCTGTCGAATGCCAATCACTGAGGCTGATTACATTAATTTGCTAATGAAGGGTTTTGCTTACCCTTATTGTAGACATTTTAGTGGTTACAAGTTCTCTAGTCTATTCGAGCTTTCAACTCAAGTGATTAACTTCGAGTGAGTGTTAAGAGAAAAGGAGCAAAAGAAGTCTACCTCTAAGGGAACGTACTACAAAGACTAGATTGACATATCAGCTATAGAAGGTGAGGTTGATTCAAGTTACAAGGAGATCTATCTTGCCAGCCTTGCTTTAAATTCTCCATACGAATGCCCAATTCTTACCAAGGCAAATCCCTTAGCAAACAAGCAAAAGAAAAGAGGGAATAGCTAAATAGCCAATGAGTACTCATTTGACATAACAAAAGATGAAGAGATTTTTGATTATTTGTTAAACGATGGTAAGATATCATTATTAGAGGGGTATGTGTTGCCATCAGTTAAAGAAAAACAAGGGAAAGTGTACTACAAATGGCATAATACTTAGAGGCATTCCACTAACAACTGTATTACTTTTAGGAATAAGGTTTAGGAGGTGATAAATGAAGGCAAACTAAAGTTTCCCTTAAAAAGGAAGGCTCTAGCAGTCGATGAAAATCTTTTCCCAATAATGCTCATCAATATGGTCCAACCAAGAGGAAGGTCGCTTGGTAATAGGAGGTTATAGGCATGGAGACTATATCTACTGAGGATTAAAATTGAAATTAGAGAGAGCTTAAGATAAAAGTATCATTGATTGAATAAGGCTAAAGGCTTATAATTAAGAGACAAGCATTTAGTTAAAATCACAAAGCATCTTAAGCATCAATCATATCTAAAACAAGAGTATAATAAAAAAGATCCCTCAGCTGAGCAAAAGGAAGATAGCCTGGTGAAAAGAAAGGGTTATGAAAAAAGGCTATAAAGGCAGCCAGTGACATTTAGATCGAACCTTACTAGAGTTGATAAGTAGGAATATCATAGACCACAGCCCATAAGGCATCGAACTAGTGTCTTTGATAGGCTTAAATTTGAGCATGGTCACTCAAATATGAAATGGCCCATGGGTTCAAAACAAATTTTCTTTGATGACAGGAGACTTACAAAGACTAAAAAATAGAGATATTAAAGGCGAAATCAACTAAAATGGCTTTAAGAGAAAATAAAATATGAAGCGAAAAACTTAGAGTCAAAGAAGCAAAAGTTGGCCACTCTCAATAGGTAGTTATATGGGATTGTCAACAATGCTAAAGATAAACCAAGCTTGAATGATGGCTTGAAAGAAGAGCTTAAAGTGAAAATCAGGAGAATCAGCTTAAGGCAAAAGCAATTCATGACAAACCAAGTGAGAATGATCAATCCAAGGGAAAAAGAGATCTCTCAAAAGTAAGTATGGCTACCAAAGAAAGTAGTTGATGAGGCATAAACAACAACAAAATGAGGATATATTAATATGGTCACATTGCCAAATGAGTTCATTGCAAAGCAAGGTCAAAACTCTACCTTGGATGGTGATGTAATCCAACCTAAGTAAGGAGATACAATAATCATGCTTGAGAGACCCCTTGAATCACTTACTAAGCATATTCAACCACTTTACATGAAAGCTGAGTTTAATGGTATTACAATTAATAGAGTGCTAATTGATAATGGGGTGACATCTAATATTTACCTACTTAGATGCTTAGGTGACTGGGAATCCTTTTGCATTATATGTGAAGGTCAGATATGCTTATGATTGATTTTATTAGAGAAGAAAATGACATAAATGGCTTTATTGTCATTCAGGTGAAAATGGGTTGAGTGGCTCGTGATAAAGGTTTTTATGTTGTAAATGTCAAAAGCAACTACAATGCCCTTCTTGGCCATGATTGTATTCACTCAAATCATTGCATACCATTATTAATGCATCAAAAACTTATGATTTGGATGGGATGGCCAAAATTATCCATGCTAACCCCAACCCCTTTAGAGGTGATATTTGCTCAGTAGAAGCTAACATGTAAAGCAAGGAATTGACCCCTATCCAAATAATGCATGGGGACAATGGTATTTATAGAAGGAATGGAAATCTAATGAATCAGTAAGTCACAGATGAGCTATTAAGGCCTAGATCCTTAACACATGTTAGGGTCGGCTAACTAAAAATCACTAATATTTCTAATGGAAATGCCTTATTCCAAGATTGTTATTCAGGTTAAACACCTCGTTGAGTAGCATAATACATCAGTTACAAAATGCATTGAGGATGCAAATGATATGCCATTTGAAAAAAAGATAAAGATCTAGATCAATGCTTCAACTTCTCAAAACTAAGATCCATTAAAAAAGATAAATGTGGGAACAAATGAGCTGCCTAAGTCGTTATTCTTTAGTGTTAAGCTTAATCAAAATTTTGAGACCAAGCTTGTTTCTTTGCTAAGAGAATACAAAGACTATTTTGCTTAGGACTATCATGAGATGGTTAGGTTAGCCCATTCACTAGTTGAGTATTAATTACCAATAAAGGAAGGGTACAAACCTTTCAAGTAACCGATGAGAAGAATGTCGAGTAGATGGTTAGTGAAGAAATTCAGTGTCTTTTAAAGGTTGGATTTATTCACCCAGCCAAGTATGTTGAATGGCTATCTAACATAGATTTAGTCATTAAAAAGAATAGAAAGATAAGAATATGTATTGATTTTAGAAATCTCAATTGTGCAACCCTAAAGGATGAATATCCTATGCCAATAGTGGACATGTTGATTGACTCGATTGCATGCAATGCCATCTTAAGTTTTATGGATGGCCACTCGGGTTATAATCAAATTTTTATAGCTAAGGATGATATTCATAAGATAGCATTCAGGTGCCCTAAACTAATTAGAGCCTATGAATGGGTGGTATTGCCATTTGGTCCGAAGAATGCTAGAGTAATATACCAGCAAGCTATGAATGCAATATTTCATGATATGATCAGTGAATCAATACAGGTCTACATAAATGATGTGGTGGTTAATTCACAAATGGAAGATCAACATCTAGAACATTTGTGTTCCTCTTTTAAACAAATGCAATTTCACCAATTGAAGATGAACCTGCTCAAATGTGCCTTTGGGGTATCGATTGGAAATTTTTTAGACTTTTTAGTGCATCAAAGGGGGGTCAAGATAGATAAGAATAAAACTAAGGCAATAATTGAGGCTCCCCCCACTAAAAAGCAAGAAAAAGCTTCAACAATTATTAGGAAAAATAAATTTTGTTAGAAGATTCATTGCTAACTTAGCAGGCCAATTACACTTATAGATTAAGTTACTTAAGTCAAAAAATGATCAAAAGTTGGTCTAGATAGAAAAGCACCAGAAGATTTTTGAAGAGCTTATGAATATTTTACCAAGCCATTTGTCATGACTCCACCTGGTCCGGCTCAATCCTTAATACTTTATATTACTACCTCAAAAAAGTCAATTAGAGTGTTACTTGCTAAAAAACAAGATGCCAGTGAACGAGCAATTTATTATTTAAGTAGGGTGCTTAATGAGATTGAGATAAAGTATCCAGCAGTAGAGAAACTTAGCCTTGCATTATTTTATGCTTGCACTAAACTTATATGCTATATGCTACCAATAGTAGTATTTATAATAGGCCAAACTAATGTCATAAATTACATTTTAGCTAGGCTTTTCTTAAAAAATTGTTTAGGAAAATAGGCTATCAGCTTATTAGAGTTTGCTTTTCATTACACACCTCAAAAAGTAGTCAAAGGATAAGCATTAGTTGATTTCTTAGCTTATTATCTTAATTTTCCAAACTAGGGGTAAAAGGAAATCAACCAAACTGAAAGGTTAGAGATATGGCAAGTGTGGTTTAATGGGTCAAGAATAGTAAGGTTGGTTGGAGCTAGAGTTCTCCTTATTACCCCAAACGGAGATTCAATGAAAGTGCTATTTGTCATGGATTTTGATTGCACTAACAACCGGGTTGAGTATGAAGCCCTAATCCTTGCAATGAAAATTCTCTCACAACTGGGGGCAAGAAAAGTGGTTGCTCGAGGGGATTTAATGCTTATAGTAAAGCAAGTTAATGGAGAATATAAATACAAATCACCAATGTTAGTTGCTTACTACAATTAAGCTAGGCATCTTGCTAAAGGATTTAAGAAGTTCTAATTGGAATTATTGAGAGGAAAACTAAGAGGCAAATAACTTGGCTTAAGTTGTATCAGGTTTCCAAAGTTGGTTTAATAAGGTCCCAGTGATTTATCAGCTAGTCAGATCGATCATTACTATTGATGTTAAAAATCAAGAAGTATTTGAGTTAGACATGTATAATGATTAGAGAGATGAGTATGTTAGTTATCTCAAAGACTTGATCATAGAAGTAAGCAAAAAGGTTAGATGATATTCCTTTAAGTTTGTCTTACTTAATAATGAGTTATTTAAGATATGGGCAGATGGTGAACTATTAAAGTGTATTCCTCATAAGGAAGCTATTTTAGTAATGGCTGAGATTTATGAAGGATTGGTTAGAGCACATCAATAAGGGAATATGATAAAATGGCAAGTAACAAAGCTAGGATCCTATTGGCCAACATATAAAAAGGATTTCCATGATTATGCTAAGGGATGTGAGTAATGCCAAAGACATTAATTGGTCCAACATGTTCCAACTGAAGAGCTTTACTCTATAGTAAAACCTTGGCAATTCAAGGTATAGGTGATTGACATAATTGGAAAAATTTATCCACCATCAACCTAAGGGCATATGTTTATCATTATGGCCACTGACTATTTCACTAAATGGATAGAGGCCATTCCTATGAAAATGGTGAACCAATAATCAGTTACTAAATTTATAAAAAAGTACGTCATCTTCAAGCATGTGTTACCAGAATCAATTACTACTGATCAAGCAACAATGTTCATTGGATTTAAGATAAAAACTTATGCTAAGATACTAAAGATTAAACTGATTTATTCAACATCATATTATGCTCAAGCAAATGACTAAGCTGAAGTATCCAACAAGGTCTTAATTAATGATATCAAGAAGGCCATTGAGGAAAATCTGAGATCATGGCATGATGTTTTGCATGAGGTTGTTTAGGTAAATAGAGTTAGTAAAAAATCAATCACAGGTGTAAGCCCTCATGAATTAGTATATGGTTAAGTGGCTATGGTACCGATGAGCTAACTATGATGTCTTACCAAATGTAACACCAGTTGGAGTTAACTCCTAAAGAATATAATAAAGCTTTTTGGAAGGAGCTTGAGAAGATTGATGACAAAAAAGTTTCAGGTGCTTAACCATCTTGAGATCTAAAAATGACGAGTAGAGAGAGCTTATAACAAGAAGGTTAGAGCTAAAAGCTTTAAACAAGGGGATTTAGTTTGAAAGCTTATCTTTCCAATTGGTTAGAAAAAAGGAAAATGGGGACCAAATTGGAAAGGACCATTTAAAATAGCTCGGTTAATAGAGAAAAGAGCCATTAAGCTATCATGCTCCATCAATATTAAGTACATAAAGCCATGCATTTCTCCTATTTGGGATGAAGTCAATTATTAATTTTTTTT
>CANXYI010971802.1:0-10004 GCA_948208565.1 Hura crepitans | reverse complement strand
CTAATGTAACATCCCAAGGATTGCACAATTAAATTGAATTGAGTACAATTTCATAGTTAGGATTTTAAATGTAATACTAGGACGTTAAAGATACACGATCGAGGATTTAAGTGTATACATGTTTTATAAGTAAACAACTGAGTAACATAAGTAGGCATAAATTTAATTCAAGAGGGAATTTTAATTAGTGAACAAATTAAAAAAATAAAATAATATTAAAATAAAAATAAAAGTAAATAAATAAAAATAGAATAAGGGAAAGGAAGGGAATAGAAAAAGGGGGTGTAATTCCAAAAATTAAAGAGCCAAAAGGAATCAAGAAGACATTTTTCCCTCAAACTAACTTAAGTGTTAGTTTACTCTCACATTTAAGTCAACTGCTACAAGTAAAAGAAAAGGGAGAGAGAGAAAATAAAGAGAAAGAAGTAAAGGAAAAAAAGGAGCTAAGAATTTTTGCAATAAGAATTTGATTTATGGGATATTGTTATTGAAATTTTAATTACTTTGAACAAATGGTATAATTCATATAAAGGGAAATTCATTAATAGTCTAGAATTAAAGGCAATTGGAAGGAAAATTTCTTTCAAGTATGCTGCATCAACTCAATAATTCTAGAGGAAAAGAAGGATAATGATAGTTATGGTAGATAGATATAGTTTCTATTGAATTTTAATGTATGAGAAGATACTTCTTTTTGCGATTCTCTGATGTTCATGATATGCAAGCTATAAAAGGCTCAAACTATGGAGTTAAGGAGAGGAGAAAGTTAGTTTCAAAAGGGGAATTTAGAAGAGAACTACTAAAAATCAATAACATTGCAATAAAAATTATGACCGCCATTGCTAATTTGCCAGCCAACAGAGAAGAAAGGGACAGAGGGTAGTGAAAGCAGACGAAAGATAAGGAGTGGACTGTTTGTGAGGGATAATGCTAGTTTTAGGCTTTAATAAGAAATTTTTTGAGTGTTCATGTTTATTGTGGGTCAATTGATTTTTCTTTTATGGGATTATCAAATGGGGAACTATTGTTGGCATCTTATAGTGATGGAGTTATTAGCAGTAGTTATTTTATTTTTCTTTCCATTATAGCAGAAGTAAAGGAGTTTGCTATTGTATTATAGGGGGCTAATTTTTTGGAATTTGGTTGAATTTTGAGGTTTCTATGCTGTATAATTCATGTTGGAAATCTCAAAATAGGGAAAGATTGCAAGGAATGAGCTTAAGGCACTGGGTTGAGTAAGAATCGATAATAAAGTAGAGTAGATTGCTACTGTCATGATTACAAGTGAAGTTTGATTTTCCTTCTTTCTTTGAATGTGTTAATTTTTCTAAGTTAAGGATATTTTTCTTGAGTGTTGCTTGTTATTGTATGGAAGGGTTAGGAAGAGACTATGGAGGTAACAATTCTTAGAGTAAGTTGCTATTGTAAAAGATTAACTCTTGTAATAAGCACGGAATAACATCGAGGGTGTAGTAAAGGTGTTAACCATATATATGAAGGGAGAATAGGATATAAGTGGCATAATGCAAACATAGAGAATTTGATATTAGCTATAGGATAAGCAGATTATATAAAGAGATTTGCAATGAGTGTGAATTACCAAATGTCATTTCTATGGTTAGGTGGACATGTGATTGACTACCTTTGTGTTGTTGTGTTCAATATATGTATACATACAAGTGAATTAAGTGTATAAAAAATCAAAAGGGGATAATTTTAGTATGGTTAGTAGTTAGTAGCAAGTCGTTTTGAAGTTAAGGGCTACTAGATGTAAACCATTATTGAAAGTATACCTAGTTAAAGACTTTCAGGTGATTTGTCTATCATAAGAACATTGTATACAAGTATATGTGTAATAAACTAAAGGAAAGCTTTTATTTTATACATGAAAAGCAAAAAAAAAAGGAGGCTAGAATCAATCTATGGATTAGGGAAAAGAAAAGTTATGAGGAGAAAAGCTAGATCTACTAGAAGAGTTTTCAAGTAGTGTAGGTTGAGAAACCAAATTGCTAAAGGGACAAAGAACAAAAAAGAGAGGTTCGATACAAGTATCAGTGAAGTAGCCGAATTCAAGGTGAGTGTTTTGCTACTCACTATTAAACCTATATAGATTCTACAAAAGGGTTATATAGATCATTCTTATCATAGGTGAGGTATGGTTTCAGTATATGTAGATGTATAGAGGTACTCAAATGTAAATTTATTAGTATAAAAAGGGATGTTTAGAACCTAGCATCTAGCAAGTAGAGTCAAACATATAAATTGTGGAACTTGAGTTAATGAGTAACTAATGTTGCTAGGTAATAAGCAGATTATACTTAATAGAAACCTATGAGAGTTTAATTTAATACATATGCATACTAGAAAGTTTAACTAATCTTTTTATGAATGCTAATTTTAAGTGGAGGTACCTTTTCATGCTCTATAAGATGTAAGAATTCCTAATCTTTAACTCAATAGTTATGCTCTTATTAACTTCTGTATGTCATCACGTATAAGCACCCTTTTCATGTTAAGCTAGTTTAGAGTTCTATAAGCTACACATGTTTGCATAAGTAAGTAAAAAGAAGCATATGGAAAATACAACCATGCACAAATGGCAGTGCATGATTACATAAATGGAAGGATAAGACATATTACATGAATATGTCATCTTATTACATAATTGTAGAATCTGAACTATGTATATGATACTAAATGTGTAATTTAATTACTACTATAAGTATGCATAAAGTCTTTGAAAGTATAAAGGCATTTTGTACATGTAGCTAAGATAACAAAAGATAAATAGTAATATAACTAGATAAGAGCCTATAGTAAACCTTCACAATTACCAGGATAGGATAGCTTTGGCATGCCAAAGGGGGTTGAGGCAAATCTGCAAATTTATGAGATTTGGCACTAGTGTCATATGAATGCTACATTCTGATGTAGCCTAAACACATAGATCTTATTGAGTATTTGTCTAGCTCTAACCTTAGAGTGGGGAAATGGGGTTAGGCTAGACCACTCTTGTCTTAGATTCCATGATTCAAACATTAAAGACTATTTATCTTTCCTCAGGGTCATTCTTAGAGAGCGTTACCAAAGGCTCTGTAAGCTATAAGTATAACACTAAAAAAGGCATTGATATTAGATAATAATGCATAGAAGTCATAAGTCATGATACAGTATAAGGATTGCCTATACTATGAAAAGTGCATTTTACTTGCATGTGGTTCATCTAGTGAAGACTTATAATTGATGAGTAACAATAACCAGAGTTTAATTATGTTGTTAGTATATGAGATATATAAGATACAACTAGTCATGCATATTATCAAAATTAGACATAAACATAAATTAGTATACATGTCACTAATAGAGCATAGCAAGTTATGTTAATGCTTAACCGATATAGCCATGCACCTATATGTTTGACATGATAGTACATTGATAGATTGTACTTAGGATAAGTCATATGCCTTAGATATGTGAACGAGAAAGTGCTATGTACCTAAATATGTTTACAGTCTTAGTGTACTTAAGTATTTAAATACAAATTAATTTGGTATTATGAATATGATAGTTTTTAAGTGTAATGCGAGCATCTTTAACATTAGAAAAATTACAATGTTATATGCTTTATATGTATGTTATAAAAGGATGCTGAAGAAGGCACCTAGCTTGAGTAGTCTTCCTAAAATCCCAAATAGTTAAGCTACAATGGAAGACATCTAGTGTAGTAGCATATGATAAACATGTAAATATATGGTATAATAATATAATCTTGTTGTGTAATTGAATGTATGAGCATAACATATACACAACTAAAATAATAATGAAATCATAAATATAAGCATGACACAAGGACTAGTATGACCCACTAAGCTTGACCATGTTACCCTCACTTAAAGGTAAGGTTAGGATAAAAAATATGCTTATTTTGTTCAGATAGAGGTTTGCTCAATTTGTGTGTCTGAGGTGAAGGAGAGTGTCATTAGCATAATGGGTTTACCTACCTAAATCGAATGGGTGAATTGTATCCTTAGGTTGTCATGGGAAAGTAGGACCTAGTGCCTTGTTAATATGTTATGTTTGTGTGTTTAGTGAGAAACCAATAGACTATTGGTGATGGTATGTTACATAAAAGTGATTTTCAATAGGTGTCAATTTTGGTAGAACTCTAGACAAATGTTATGTTACTGGACTTCCAGCTTATGCCATTATAGTAGAGTAACATTTCCCAATCCTATTTTTAAGGTGGAATGGGGTATATAGGGTGTTACAAAAGTGGTATCAAAGTAAGTTTAAGGTCCTAGGAATTTTATTCACATGTTAAAAAGTATGCATATGTTACATTTTACATATATGTACACATGGTTCATTTAAGTCACACAAATTGATTTTGGCAAGACTATTCATGTATGTATAAAAATAAGGTTCTTAAATCCTCAACAAGCTCCTATAATGAAGAAAATACAATGAGTAAGTAGTTTTATTTTGTGTTGGTAGAAACTTTTATTTTTCATTGTCTTATGATATGAAGGTATGTAGTGACAAGTTTCTAGTTGTGTATGCTCCTACACATAAGACCATTTTTAATTATTTTGATGTATATATAGGTTCTAAGATTTGTTCATATAAAGAGAATTATAGCATAAAAAGGATAGTAATGGAATGTTTTCTTAGTTAAAGTCAAGGCTAGGGTTCACTAGTTCATGGTAAAGGAAATAGTTAAAAGAGGTTAGGAAGAGAATTACATAGAAGTAGGGAAAGTTTATCCTTTATTAGGTGTGATGACAAAGGTTATTAGGTAAATTTAAAGGGAACCCCTTTAGGGAGTATAACATGGAATTGAAAGTTAGATACCTTTATGAGTTAAGTTAAGTGGAAAAAAAGTAGAGGAACCTAGGGTTAATTATACAAGAGGAAGGGTTAAGATTAATCAGAATAGGTTGATGGCATCTAAGTTAGGTTAGAATTTTATATCAATATGAGGAGGCAGAGTGGATAAAAATGATCTAGGAATTGTAAGTTTAGCTAGGAAAGTATATTTTTTGAATAATACAGAATGTTGGAAAATGACACTACAAGAAAAAGTTTCTTAGAAAGTAGTGCAATAGAATTGGAAGGAATTGGAAGTGATCACATTCACGAAGGTTGTGTAATGTTTGCAACTCTATTTTAAGGATGAAATAGCCTAAGTAGGGGAGAACTGAAACATCCTAAGGATTACATAATTAAACTAAATTGAGTACAATTTCATAGGTAGGATTTTAAATGTAATACTAGGACATTAAGGATACACGATTAAGGATTTAAGTGTGTAGATATTTTATAAGGAAATAACAAAGTAACATGAGTAGTAATAAATTTAATTCAAGAGAGAATTTTTATTGGTGTACAAATTGAATAAAATAAAATAAAATAATAGGGGAAAGGAAGGAATAGTAAAAGGAGGTTTAATTGCAAAAAGAGGAGACCCAAAAGGATTCAAGAAAACCTTTTCTTTTAAACCGACTTAAGTGTTGATTTGATGTCACATTTAAGTTAATTATCACAAGTAAAAAAAAAGGGAAGAGAGAGAAAAAAGAAAGAAAAAAAAGAAAAAAGAAAAGGAAAGAAGGATTCGAGAATTTTTGCAACAAGAATTCAATTTAAGGGATAAGGTTAATGAAATTTTAATTACTTTGAAGGGTTAGTACATATTAGATAAGGGAAAATTCATTAATAGTCTAGAATTCGAGGCAATTGGAAGGAAAATTTCCCTAAAGTATGTTGTGTCAACTGGATAATTCTAGAAGAACAGAAGGATGACAATAGCGGTGGTAGATTGAGGTAGTTTTTACTAAATTTTAACACATGAGGTGATACTTCTTTGTGTTATTCTCTAATGTTCATGATATGTAAGCTATAAAAGGCTCAAATTATGGAGTTGATGAGAGGAGAAAGTTAGGATCAAAAGGGGAATTCGAAAAAAAAATGCTAAAAATCAGTAGTAGCATTGCAGCAAAAATTATTATTGCCACTACTAGTTTGCCAGCCAATGAAGAAAGAAAGGACAGAGGGTAGTGATAGTGAATGGAAGGCATGAAATGGATAGTTCATAAGGGACACTGCTAGTTTTAGGCTCTAATAAGAAATGCTTTTCAATTTTCATGTTCATTGTGGTTTAATTGATTTTTCTTTTATAGGATTATTAAAAGGGGAACTGCTGTTGGAGTTCTATAGTGATGGAGTTATTAGTAGTACTTATTTTATTTTTTTCCATTATAGTAGAAGTGCGAGAGATTGCTGCTATATTATGGGGGCTAACTTTCTAGAATCCAGTGGAATTTTGAGGTTTCTATGCCATACAATTCATGTTAGAAATCTCAAAATGGGGAAAGATTGTAAGGAATGAGCTTGAGGCAATAGATTAAACAAGAATCAATAGTAACAATAGAGCAGATTATAGCTGTCATGACTATAGGTGAAGTTCAATTTTCCTTCTTTCTCTGAATGTGTTAATTTTCTGAGTTAAGGATATTTTTCTTAATTGTTGCTTGTTATTGCATGGAAGGGTTAGGAGTGATATAGGTTTCTTTTAACTATAGAGGTAGTAATGCTTAAAGCAAGTTGTTGTTACAGAAAAACAACTCCTGCAATAAGCACAAAATAAGGTGAGGGTGTACCAAAAGTGTTAACCTTGTGTGTGAAGAGAGAATAAGATATAAGTGTCTTAATGTAAACATAGAGAGGTTGATATTAGCTATAGGATGAGAAAATCATATAAAGAGATTTGCAATAAGTGTGAATTGCTGAATGTCATTTTTATGGCGAGGCGGACATGTGATTTACTACATTTATGTTGTTATGTTCAATATATGTATAAATATAAGTGAATTAAGTGTATAAAAAATGCAAAGGGGATAACTTTAGTATAATTGGTAGCTAGTAGCAATTTGTTTTCAATCCAGAGGCTGTTGGATGTAAACCAAAGTTAAAAGTATATATAGTTGAATACTTTCAAGTGATTTGTCTATCGTCGGCACGTTGTATGCAAGTATATATGTAATAGACTAAAGGGAAGCTTTTATTTTATGCATAAAGAGCAAGAAGGATGCCATAATCAATCTATGGATTAAGGAAAAGAAAAGCTATGAGGAGAAAAGCTAGAGCTATTATAGGAGTCTTTAAGTAGTGTATGTGGAGAGGCTAAATTACTAAAGGGACAAAAAAACAAGGTGGAAAAGGTTGATACAAGTATCAGCAGAGTAGCCAAATTTGTTATGAGTATTTGACTACTTACTATTAAACTTATATAAATTCTACAGGGGGTCATATAGATCATTCTTGTCGTAGTTGAGGTATGGTTTGGGTATATGCAGATGTATAAAGGTACTTAAATGTAAATTTATTAGTATAAGAGGGAATACTTAGAATAGTAGGCCAAGTTAAAAATATAAACTGTGGAACTTGAGATAATAAGTAACTAGTGTTGCTAGGTTTTAAGTAAATTATACTTAATAGAAATCTAAGGGAGTTTAATTCAATAAATATGCGTATTGGAAAGTTTAACTAATCTCTCTATGAATGCTATTTTTAGGTAGAGGTACCTTTATACGCTCTATAGAGAGGTAAGAATTCCTAATCTCTATCTTAATGGTTATGCTTTTATTATCTTATTTTATGTCATCATGTATAAGCACCCTTTGCATGTTAAGCTGATTTAGAGTTTTATAAGCTACACATGTATGCACTAGTAAGTAAGAAGAAGCATATGGAAAATAAAACCATCCATAAATGGTAGTGTATAATTACATAAATGAAAGGATAAGACATATTGCATGAATTTGTCATCTTATTACATAATTATAGAATTTAAACTATATATATGAAACTGATTATGTAATTTAACTGTGCTGCAAAGTATGCATAAAGTCTTCGAAAGCACAAAGGGATTTTGTACACATAGCTAAGATAACCAATGATAAATAGAAATATAACTAGAGAAGAGCCTACACTAAACCTTCATAAAATCCAAGATAGGATAGCTTTGGCATGCTAGATAAGGTTGAGGCAGATTTGTAGGTTTATGAGATTTGGCACTAATGCCATATGAGTATTATGATCTGATATAGCCCAAGCATATAGATCTTATTGAGTATTTGTCTATCTTTCGCCTCAAAATGGGGCAAAAAGGTTAGTCTAGCCCACCCTTGTCTCAGATTCCATGATTTAGACATAAAAAACCATTTATCCTTCCTCAGGGTCATTCTGGGAAAATGTTAATAAGGGCTCTATATGTTATAGATACAACACCAGAAAAAGGCATTGACATTTGATAATAATGCATAGAGATCATAAGTTATGATATGATATAAAGATTGCTTATACTATGAAAGGCATATTTTCTTGCATATGGTTCATCCACTAAAGACTTACAATTGATGAGTAACAATAACCAAAGTTTAATTATGTTGTTAGTATATAAGACAGAAAAGATAACTAGTCACACACTATCATAATTAAACATAAACATAAATTAGTATGCATGTCACTAGCAGAGCATAGTAGGGTATATAAATGCTTAACTAGTATAGCCATGCACCCTATGTGTTTCACAAGATAGTACATTAACAGATTGTAGTTAGGATAAGTCATATGCCTTAGATGTGTGAACAAGAAAGTGCTACATACTTAAATATGTTTATAGCCTTAGTATACTCAAGTATTCATATACCAATTAATTTTGTATTATGAACATTATAGTTCTTAAGTGTAATACAAGCATCTTCAACATTAGAAGAACTGACAATGTTATGTGCTTTGTATCTAAGTTATGGGAGGGTTCTGAAGAGAGCACCTAAGTTGATAGTTTTACTAGAATCCTAAATTGTTGAGCTATAATGGAAAACTTCTAGTGTAGTAGCATATGATGTACATATAAATATGGCATAACAATATAATTATTTCTTATATGTATGAGCATAACATGCACGTAGCTGAAATAACATGTAACTATAGATATAAGCATGACACAAGGACTAATATGATCGACCAAGCTTAACCATGTCACTCTCACCTAAACATAAGGTTAATATTTAGAATATGCTTGCTTTGTTTAGATAGAGGTTTGAATAGCTATTATGTTGTTAGACTTCTAACCACTATCATAGTAGAATAACATCTCTCAATCTTATTTTTGAGGTGGAATAGGGTACAGGGGGTGTTACAGCTTAAAAAATATAAAATAATATTCACTTAGATCTATGATGACATTCTAGGAATTGATTAAGAAATAGCTGAACATGCTATTCCAACATACGAAAATTTGTTAATCGTATGCCAAAAGGTAAGATAGATGGGATTGAAAGGGTCTAAAAAAGTCAAAAAAGAAATACTAGGCTGCTAGAAGTCAAATTCATAGAAGAAATCATTAATCCCACTTGATTAGCCAATATAGTTCTAGTTCTAGAAAAGGATGGGAGAAATAGAATGTATGTCGATAATCAGGACCTAAACAAGACTAATCCAAATGATAATTTCCTTTTGCTTCACATAGATGCACTAGTAGATAGTACAGTAATGGCGGCCATGTACTCTTTCATTGATAGATTTTTAGGTTATAACCAAATCCTTATGAAGATCATTGACAAATGTAAGATGGCTTTCATTACCAAATAGGGGACATATTACTACAAAGTCATGCCTTTTGGCTTGAAGAATATCACAAAATGGCAACCAAGCTTTTCCATGAAATGATTCCTAAAGAAGTTAAAGTTATGTTAATTATATGATTGTGAAGTCCATCAATAAAGAAGGGTACTTTGAAGCTTGGAAAAGTTCTTTTAATGGCTTAATGAGTTTAACATAAGACTTAATCCAAAAAAGTGTGCTTTTAGGGTTACTTTTGAATTACTTAGATTCATTATTAGTAAAAAGAGAATTGAGGTGGGCTCAATCAATTTCAAAGCCATAATCAAAATGCTATCCCCTAAAATAGAAAAGTAAGTTCAAGGATTTTTAGGAAAATTGTA
>CANXYI010971778.1:0-14641 GCA_948208565.1 Hura crepitans | reverse complement strand
TGGACTTAAAACTACCAAAAGTGATCAAAATGACCTATAACTATCCAATTGACCTCTACTTGAACCAAAAATGTCACTGGATAAAAAAGTATTGAGTTTCAAAATAGAAATGACATGATAAATCATACCATAAGACACTTTGAGTTTTGATCATAATAGACCTAAAAATTATTTTGGAATTTTACCCGGTAGAGCCAAAAAGTGGCCATACCAGTCTGAATAAATTTTAAAAGTATCAGATAAAGTTTTTAACTATTTGTTTTTGAGACTTAAACATTATAAGAATAATTTTGGCTAATAAATAAAGTTAAATTAAGCTACTTGGCCCATTAGTTAGACACCCACTAGATGGGTTGATCGGTTAACTTAGGGTTTTACAGCTACTAGTTCATTGGTTATTAGAGACATCTATGAACTGATCTCTATTTTGTCACCCAGTTATTAATGGTGTTCATTAGTGGCTAGAGAGGTCTATAGACTGATCTCCCTTATGTCACCCAGTTCTTAAAGAATTGTGATTAGGGAGACTTACGGGCATATCTCCATTATGTCACACAGTTACTCATTTATGGTTAGGCAGGCCCATAGGCTAATCTCTATTATGCCACATAGTTACTTCTATCTAGGGAGGCTACAGCTAATCTCCATTATGGCACATAAGCTGATGTAGTGGCATAGGTCCAAAATGAGTACCACTACACCAGTTTATTTTCCCTCTAGATCTAGTGTTTTAAAGTATCATTTTCCTAGTCAGGCCAGAGAATCAAGTTAAGTAAATGATTAGACTGATTATGAGTATAAAAATTAAGCATCATGGAATAGTATTTTCTAAGTTTCTAGAAAAAGACATGCTAAAGGGTGTTTTGAATAGTTTTTCACAGATGTGCCAGATCAGTTATAATAGATTAAGTTAAGATAAAGCAGAATAAACACATAAGATTAAGTTTAAGCTTATTTAAAGGACTTTTGTTCAAAAAGTAATAAAAATACAGTAAAAGCATATTTTAGTAATTTTCACATATGAGATAGATTAAGTGATTCTCATAGAGTATGTATGTTAAAAAAATAATAGTCCTCACTTTAAATGATTTATCTGAGTCAAAAATACTATTTCAAACTTTAACAATACCTTAAGGGTATTTTAGTAAATTGGCACCCCAGCGTATAATTAAGTTATAAAATTAGATAAAATTATTCTTAAATTGCCTTGATAAATAAATAATATAATGACATGATTAAATTGCTTTAAGTTCACTAGTAAGTTTCTCGTATACTTAGCATACCGATTTTGGTGCCCAGGTATACTATTGTGGGACTTGCCTCATAAAGCATGATGATAGTAATTCAGAGGATACAGTTGATGACTTGAGATGTAATTTTTATATAGCTATTATATCTATGTACTTAAGTGGGAAATGGGTAGGAAAATGTAATTAAGCTTTAGGAATGTAATGTAAATTATTTAAGTATTTTTATATATGCTCCTTGATGAAAATGCACATATGTGATGTTGATACTGATATGAGTATGAGGCTCTATATTAATGCTTATTTTATCTATGGCCTGAGGCTTGAGTTTGATGTGTGTTAGATGATAATGATAGGCTAAAAATAGGGGACAGAATAGGTCCAAGTGTTGGGAATTGCTTATGGAAGTGTTAAACAGGCTAGTTTAAATTTTGGGACAGGACTCGGGCAACCGTTATGATGCTAGATTTTTAGGTAATACTTGAGTGTTATCAGTTTTCTTTGTAATGGTTGAACCATATTGGTTCTAGCCTAAATGGATTATAGGAATTGATTGGAGTGGTTTTAGAGTCTAATAGGATGATCTAGAGTGAAATTGGTAAAAGTTAAATGAATGACCATTAGAGAAATTTTAGAACGGGTGACTTGACCGAAAGTGTGCCACTTATTAGGTTTCTTCGGGAATCCAGTAAGGGGTGTCATAGGAATATCCTTTAGGGGGACTACAAACCTTATCTAGCAAGGAAGGTATAAAAGCCTAGTCTAAAGGTAGAAATGGGACTTTTTGGTAGTATTTTTGAAAATAAGAGAAAAGAGAGACTTGGTAACAACCTCTCTTGTCATCTCCTAATTCCTTATAGTAGAAAAACCCAAAAATAACCCTATGCCTTCATAGCCATAGCTTGAAACCTTAGAGAAAGTTTATTTTTCTTGGTCTTAAAGGAGCTGAACCTCACATTTTGAAAGGAATCATCTATTTGTGATAAATAACTAAGGAAAACCTTATAAAAGGCTCTCCTCCTTATTCTTTCTCTATATTTTGTTATCTTTTATTTCTTATTCTTTGTATTTTCCTCCTTTTTCTTAAGTTATTCTTTGTATTTTCCTCCTTTTTCTTAAGTTTTCTTCTTTTCTCTTTTGAGATAAAGGACCCCTAATGAAAAAAGAGTGTTAAAATCCTATTTTGATGGGTCCATTCCTTTGAAAAGGAGAGAACTCTGTTATTTCTATTTTCAATAAAAGTTTTTTGCTGCACACCTAATGTTATGTCTAGACAGACCTATTTTTGTGTAGATCGTGGTCTGTGCAGACTTAGTTCCTCATACATTCAATCCATATAGACCTACATCAAGGGCATTGTTTAAGTTTATCCTTTTATTTTGCATTTCTAGTTTAAGGTTTAGGATCCTCTATGATGATGGCATATTAAAAGACCCATTTTGATGGGTCTACCCCGTTTGAGAGGGGAGACAATTTCTATGACTCTTTTTTTTTCCTTTTGCACATATGTTTATTTATTTTGGATTGTTGTGATTTTTGTTTATTGCCATACATAATCTCTTTTGTTGTTTTTTACTTTTATTGTATGTAGAATAGGTTTTAATTGCTTCTCTTTCATCTTTCTAGGTACACATGTAAGGCCGTACAAACTTTTCTATAAAGGAATTTATGTTTGTGCAGACTTATTTTCGTGCTTACTGCCTATTTTTTAATATCCATACAGACTTATATTCCATGTCGGTATGTTGCTTGCCTATTTTCTTTTCCCTATTCTAGGGATGCTTTAGGTTTATGTGGACCTAAGTTATGTGTATCTTTATGGTTTGTGCAGACATATTCCATTTTTGACATATTTATTTTCCTTTTCTTGTTTATTTATATTGGGTCTGTAAATAATTATTTTCACCCCTTTGTAGATCTCCTATAGTAAGATTTTCTATTGTAATAATTTAAAATATTTCCATGTATAATTCTATACATGTTGTAGTAGGTAGATTAAAAATGATTTTAACTTAATTAAATAACCGAAGTCACAATAAAAAATGTTTTATAAAAAATAAGAGCTTAATCGCATAAAAATTATGTGTTTTAGGACTAAAGTCTCTATTTGTCCAAAATCATTATAATTGGATAAAATGATCTTTAAGTAATAATAAAGGTTTTAATTTGAATATTTTGAGGACCAAAGTCCTTTTCCCCAAAATTTATGCAATGAGTTTTTGTGAAGGTTTTAAATGCGAAAAAGTTTCTATTAATAAAAATGTTTTATTTTACAAACATTTTGGATCTAATTTGTAATAACCAAAATTGATTTGCTTAAATTAAAAAGTGTTTTATTTTATGATAATTGTTTCTAAACCCAAGTTCTATAATCCCCTAAGAAAGTAATTTTAAATAAAGAAGGAATGAACATTTTAATAAAGTAATTTTAGTAACCAATGTTCCCTTTATCCAATAAAAATGATTTTGGGACCAATGTCCTCAAAATAATAGATTGGCACGATTTTCATGTTTGTTGGATGTGCATGATTTTATTTACTTTAAATGCATGATATCTTTACTTGCTTTAATTATTAATTTAATCATTTTATGTGCAAATGTGCTTTTATTTATCGCAATAATTGCATGCTTGAGGGAATTGATAAAAAATAGAACCATTGAGATAAAATGCCGACAATAAATAGTTATCATAAATAAGAGGAATTCCCAAACACTAAAATTGTAACACTTGTAAGTTGGAGTTTCATGAACAGTACCTCCAAGGCCTGAATAGTGCTCATCAGGAGTCAAGGCACCTTAGTAAGGCCAGAAAAAGGGAATATTTGGTTGTAAAACTTTCATGGGCTAGAAAATGGACAAAATGAATTAATTTGAAATTTTAATAAAATCGATAAATTATTTTAAGCCAGTAACTAAAGAATAGTGACATAAAATGGATTTGTGCTGAGACAACTCCAGGATGTACCTAAACAAACCCAAAAATACCATATCCTAAAGCTCAAAAATTCCAATCTACATGCTATTGAAGGAATTTTATTTTTTTTGAGATCATATAATATTTATTCAAAACTTTTTATTTTTATGTGAATTGTAACTGGGGTTATCTTTTGAATTTGAGCCTAAAATTTTATGGTTCTCTTAATAGGCATAATCGAGTATTTTTAAAACTAAAATGACTATTTTTTGGAGATCTATGGAATTTAAAATGAATTTCTAAAATTTAAAAAGAAAATGAATGAATATGAGCTATTAAATCGCCATGTTTCATGATCCGGGCCATCCACCTTGCTCATATAAAAAGGTCCACACATGTGCCAGTGTCACATGTGCAAACCAACTCCTCCTCCCCTATTTCTCCATAAAAGCTAACACTATCTTCTCCCTTCCTTTCCCACCATTGTTGCTTTCTCTCTCATCCTATACACACACTAAAAATGCATAAAATTTATATAGAACTAACCCTTCATGGTCCCTAGAGTCCATTCTAAGTGGTAGACTTGAAGAATGTTGCCTAGAAAGAAAGATAATCAATAAGGGTGAATAGTGCCAAAATCAAGTGTAAGTGGTTATTTTCTAATTTTTATTTTTGTTCTAGGTAGCTTAGGTGATTCTCAGAAAATTCATGTTTATAGATTTCAATTTGGAGCCTTATAGAATTTTTGGGAATTTTTCTAAGGGAAAAATGCTTATGTTTAGGTCAAAGAGATAAAGTTGAAGAGGAAGCTCATTCAAGGACTTAAAGTAGTGGAAAGGGTTTGTCTCACACCCTAGGTATATGGATTTGATGTAAATTAGGCATGCCATGTGATTTTGCATATGTATGTATGTGTGAGTGTGTATGGAATTTGGGAATGTTTGGGTTTGGTATGGAAATAATGTAAATTGATCATGCACTTATGTTTATGACATGAAAATAAGGTTGTATGCATAAATCAGTTGATAAAAATAAGTTTAGATGTGTGTCCTTGTTATGGCCGAATGGTGTGTGTGTGTTTGTTGTAATGTGTATACATGTAAATGGCATGGTGGTTAAGGCATTGGTATGAAGATTAGATGAACATTATAGTAAGAATGGAAATTGGAAATAAAAGATGTGATAAATAATGGTTGTGTTACGTGACCTAAAATGACATGTAATAATATTACATGAAATGGCATGAAAAATAGTTAGTTAGAAAATGAAAATGATGGCATAATTGAGTATAGTTAAGTTAGTGATCATTTTGATGGATAATGGTTGGTACCTTAAGTGGCATGGAAATTATAATGGAAAGAAGTTGACAAAATGAATAGTACTTGGTACGAAAATCACCAAATGAATAGTGACATGAGGAAAATTGACCAAATGAATAGTAATTTTATGAAAAATGATATGTAACTAAGAAAGGTGTGCAAGTGCATCTATGTTACACATGAGAGATGTTAGTATTGTTATGATAATTAATAAGTGATTGTTAATTGAATAATAAAGCTTAATTAGTATCTAGGTCCATCAGTTAGACACCTACTAGATGGGTTGTCCGGTTAACTAGGGAGTTAGCTGCTGCTAGGTAGATTAGTCCTTTTAGGGCCACTATTGTATGATGGATATGGCAGGTGTAGCTAATGAGGTTATAATGTTAAGCCCTGCACACTTGAGTATTGGGAGATCCCATGGGGCTAATCCCTACTACCTATTAGATTGATTGTGGATATTAGGAGCTCCCTCGGGGCTGATCCTTGCTATCCACCAATTGGATGATAGGCATGATGATTGGGATATTAGAAGGTCCTATGAGGTTGATCCTCGTTATCCCCTTGCAAATATTGGGAGGTCGACGGATTGATCCCTACATCTACTAGTTCGGTATTGGGAGGTTCCACAAAATTGATCCCTACTATCGAGCCAGGTAAGTGTAGCTATCGAGGTCTAAAATATAGGCTACTATACAGTTTAGATCTTGTTATCTAGTGTCTTAAAGTGTCGCTTGTTTATTATAGGCCTAAAAAATAAAGTGATTAAATGAAGGTCATATAATATGACTAAGAATAAGGGTTAATACATAAGGATAAGAATTAGATAATGGAATTCACAAGAGAATATCATAATAGATTGCTTGCATAGCAACTCATTGTAAAGGGTAATACCTAGTTGAGGAATTTGTGATAATAGTTCATGTAATGACTTCACTGCTTATGTTATGATGCATCTCATATCATTTACATATTTATACATGCATGAAATGCATTTAAAATATCAAATCTACCAATGAGTGTACACTTAGTGTGTCGGTGTTTTGATGCATAGGTTGAAGATATGGTTAGCTGGCCAGCCTTATTGAATATAGTATAGCTATTTTGTTTTCTTGCTAATCTTTTTATACTTTTGGTAATTGTCTATAGTGGCATTCATGTATGTATAGATGTATAAAAGACAAAACCTAGATGTTGTATACTATAAACCTGTAACTTAAAAATTGTTTAACCAATATAGACGGATATATGCATATTTGAGTAGCTTATATAACATGATTGCATTTGCTATTTAAATCTTGTGGGTTTAATACCCTGTATTAATGTTGTTTACTATATGTGATGAGATTGACTAGAAGGGTCTAAGAGTTGTGAAACATGTGGGTGACATTTGTAGAAGTGTTTTTGTGCATGAAAAAATTTTTGGTTTTTCATCATGGTAGCCGTTATGCTACCCAATTTTTTATAAAGTAGATAACAAATTAAAAATAGTGTTTTATTGAACCAAGCTAGTTAATACTAAGATGGTATGAAATAATATTAACAAACCAATTGAGATGTTTTATAAAATAGTAAAGGGCCATAAGTGTTAAACAAATGCAACTTGGGAGCAATTTCAAGATGGGTGACCTATAGGAAGTAGCATTCTTTGTCTATTTCCTTTGGGAATGGATAGGGCATGTTACATTTAGTAGTATCAGAGTGGGTTTATGCATTCCTAGGTGTAGTATACATGAGTGCCAAGGTCTAGGACTTTGTTTTGATGATAAAGCTATAGTGCATAAGGCTGATAGGCTATTTCTATGTAGTGATACAAGATGAGTGAGCGGAGCCCACCAGATCGAGTAGAATAGGTGGCCACTCATGCTCCCACCACTATACATGCTACAAAAGTGAGTGCAGCCACACCTAAGCTAAGTGATGCTACACATTAGCCATAACAACAACCACATCCTCAGGCCTAGGCTTCACTAATGTTGTTGTAGCAAATAGTGGAGTTATTGAGGCATACTATTGCACCACCTCCACTGGCTGCCTTGCAAAAGACATACCTGGAAAGAGTAAAGAAAATAAGACCTATGAACTTCTTAGGCATGAGAGAATATGATGATGCGAGTGCTGAGTACTAGTTAGAATGGGCTCTCAAAATTTTAGAGTAATTAGAGTGCATAGGGGATGAAAGCTTAAAATATGCCACCTTCCTTCTCCAAGAAGAAGCATTCCACTGTTGGGATACAACCAAAAGGAGAAAGGCAGCAGCTGAAGTGACATGGGACTACTTTTTGAAGGAGTTTTGTAAGAGATATATACTTAAGTATTATAAGGATAAAAGGAGGCAAGAATTCTTGGACTTGAAATAGAGACGAAGGTCAGTGTCTAAATGCAAAAAGGATTTTGGTCATTTAAGTTAATATATTGAGGAGTTTCTACCTACTAATAAAGAGCTATGTAAAAGGTTCAAAAAAGGCCTTAATGTTGAGTTATAAATGCACATTGCCATAACAAAGATTAGGGATTTCTTTATATTAGTAGCAATAGCCTATGACATGGAGGAGATGCTATAAGAAAAGAGGGACTTATTTTAAAAGAAGAGGCCATTAGTAGCTAGTCAAACTAGATCAGCTTTAATAGCAGGTAAGAGATAGAGGGAGTTTCACCCTAGACAATAGTCCTAAAGATATACTAGACAGTAGTCTCAAAGGTAGGCCTAGCCTTAAAGGTTGGGTTAAGCTTTTCCTTCTAGGCCTCGACCATTAGAATAGGCCTTTAATGCTCCTGTATCTATGGCCAGAAGTGCACCCTGATGTGTGGGACTTGTAATAGGAGTCATTGGGGGCAATGTTGGTATACTAAGTGAGAAGAATGCTTCATCTATTGAGCTAAAGACCATTTTTAGCTGGATTGTCCTTAGATATAGCTCAATGCTGCATAGACTCAGGTATTAGTAGTAGCTATAACACCTAGTAGGGGACAGAGGTAGACTAGGCAGGAGCAGTCAAGTAGTAGTCAGAGGACAAGACCTGAGACTAGAGCCCTAGCATACTAATATGTTATTCAAGTTGGCAAGGAGGCTCAGGCTCTTGACATGGTTGTTGTACTTTTTATTTATTTGTTGTTCCTGTGTTAGCTTTGATAGATCTATGCTTGATACATTTTTATATTTTCACCACATAAGCCCAAGATAAAGGGTTAGAACCGAAACCTACAAACCTAGACATTAAAGTTTGTAACCTGATTAGGTAGAGTGTGATGGTGAACAGAGTATATAGGCACTACCCTCTTATGATACAAGATTTTGTAGTCCCAATTGATTTTATTAAACTTCCTTTACATGAGTTTGATATCATATTGGTTATGGATTGGTTAATGGAGCATCGGCCAATGATTAATTTTGAGAATAAGAAACTTAACCTTCGAACGGATGAGGGACATAAGGTGACTATTATGGGTAGTAGGAATTCCTTATCTAATATTATTTTAGCTATCACAAAAATGACACTCAATCAAAAAGGATGTGAGGCATACCTAGCCCACATAGTTGACACCAATAACACAGGTAGTAGGAATTCCTTATCTAATATTATTTCAACTATCAAAAAAAGGCAACTCAATTGCAAAGGATGTGAGGCATACCTAGCCCACATAATTGACACCAACAACACAGTGGCCATCCTTGTTTAGATATCTATGGTATTAGAATTCTTAGATGTATTCCTAAAAGAACTACTAGGGTTGCCGCTACGAGAGTTAGATTTTGAGATTAAGGTATACCTTGGCACTACCTTAGTATTTATTACTCCATACTAGATGGCACCTATAAAATTGAAGGAGCTAAAGGTACAGCTATAGAAACTACTAGATAAAGGCTTTATTAGGACTAGTACCTCACCCTGGGGAGCACTGGTATTGTTTGTGAAGAAGAAAGATGGGTCACTCTGATTATGCATTAACTATAAGTAATTGAACTAAGTAATAGTCAAGAATAAATACCCATTACCTAGGATTAATGATCTCTTCAATCAGGTACAAGGCACTAGTATCTTTACAAAGATTGACTTGAGATTGGGTTACCAATTCATCATGGTGTTTATAGATGATACCTTAGAGTATTTTAGGAACCAGGAGGAACACAAGCAATACCTCCGTATTGTGTTGTAAATACTGACAGAGAAATAGTTGTATGACAAGTTAAGTAAATGTGAGTTCTAGTTTAATGAAGTTGCCTTTTTAGGTTATATTGCCTCAATTTAAGGCATCAGAGTGGATTCAAGCAAGGTAAAAACTGTGCTAGAATGGAATCCCTTTAAGAATGTGATGGATATTCAAAGCTTCCCAGGATTAGTTGGGTATTATTAGAGGTTTGCAAAAGCCTTTTCCACAATTGTAGCCCCACAGACATGACTTGTAATACCTGTGTCTTGAGGCTCTATTAATAGTGCCACAGGGTTTGAAGTTGCACCTAAGCCACCAAGTCATTTGTACATGGATCGAGGTAGTGACACGGGTCATGAAACTTCGAGGGGCTCTAAAATGATTAAAATGGAAAAATTTTAAAATTTAGCAGAACTAACAATTCATTTCAAATTGAAAAGCTACCAATTGGTGTAATAAAAAATTTTTAGGCTTGGATTGACTTGAGATGTGCCCAGACAAACCCAAAAATCATGAACCCTAAAGTTAAAGAAATTACACTAAGTCCAATGGTGAACAAAATTTTGAAATCTGAGGTCTTTTGTAAATTCTCATAATTTTCTAGGTTGGTATGCAATTCATATTAGTTTGAAAACTACCCTATAAGTGTAATATGGACACAAAAATTTATGAACAGGTACAGGGGAACAAAATAAGAATTTTAAAATGAACGATGTAATGTTTTAAGGTTCTAGTGAATTTCCATAAATTTTTGAAGTTTGCCAAAAATTCGAGATAGCTCAGGAAATTTTGGGACAACCTTTGACATGTCAAGGTGGGCCCCACTTTATGCTAAGTGGTCAAGCAAGTTGCCAAGTGGTTAAAACCATGAGGCAAGTGGACTTTTCCACTTACAAAAAAGAAACTTCTTTCCTTCTTCTGCGTAGAACTGCCAACACTAGTTCTTCTTCTCTCAGGTTATATCTTTCTCCTCCGACCACCAGATGGGATGATTTTAATCTCTAAAAATTCATCTTGATCTTAGGCACCACAAAGAATAAGAATCATAACAAAAAGAGCTATGGTTTGGGAGATAAAAATCAAACAAGAGGATTGGTTCAGAATTGTCTAGAACTATGACCCAAAGGTGAGTTCATGGTTGTTTCTCCCTCATTTATTAGGTTTTTAGGTTGATTTTTGATACTGGACCTTAGTAAAATCTAGATGGCAATTTGTGTGAGGTAGTTGTGGCATAAAGAGTTCATTTAGTGGCTTACAGAGAGAGGAGAAGCTCACCATAATGGCTTGAAATAGGGCTAATAGCATAGGCTTGGATGGGAATGACACCTTTAAAGTGATATGTAAGTGAACCTGAAGCCTTTTCTTCATCTGTTTAGGTGGCTAGGCTAGTGAGCTTTGAGTTAGAATGGCTAGAAGTATGAATCTAAGGTTGATTCCTTCATTTGTGACGTTGATTAAGTTGAGAGTTTAGTGGAATTGAATGTATTGTTCTTAGTGTTTGCATAAGTGGCCTTAAAATACTTGATGAATTTGTTATCTATGATTGCTTAGATGGGCAATTTTGCTGCCTATGATGAACATTTAGTATGTACTTGGCATGATAGGGTATGAATTATGAAAGTTTGGGTGTCAAAATTACCATTAAGGGTGTAGTTTTCCTTGTAACCGTGAGATAGCATGAATGGGTTCTATGGATTTTGCTTCATACCTTAGCCTTATTTTGCTTAAAATTGAGATGTTATGATCATGTTTGAGTTCATGACATTTAAATACGCTTGAATACTGGGATTATATGGAAAAGAATTAGAATTAAATCTATTTTCCCTATTAACCTGAGAGCATTAGGCATGGCATATTGATATGAAGTTTAAAGCTATTAAGTACTAATTAAGTGTATTACTTTAGCTTGATAATTGGCATGAAATGTGTATGGAATTAGCTAAGTATGTGACTTATTAATATAGCAATATGCACCTTGAAAATGTGCCATGAATTGGTTAGAAATATTTAAGCTAAAACATGTATTTAAAGTTTAAAATAATGACTTAAAAAGTGGCTCAAATGAGCAAGTAAATTGAACCTTAACTGTGCCTTTGAGAGGCTAGAATTAAATTATATTTCTGCCATGGAATTGGCCTAATTCTAGCTGGCTTTAATACCTATATTTTCGCCATGAACTTGGCCTAGTTATAGTTGGCCTTGTGCTCTGAAAAGTAATAGAAAGAACTGTGAAAACTGAGTCAGATTTAGACTTAAAACAGTCTCAGAAAATGACTTTAAATGTGGTCGAAATGAACTATAACTGTCTAGTTGACCTTTACTTGAAACAAAAATGTCACTAGATAGAAAGTATTAACCTTTTAAGTGAAAATACCTAGATTAATCATAATATAAGATACCTTAAGTTTTGGCAGCAGCAGACCTAAAAAATATTTTGGAATTTTACTCGATAGAGCCAAAAAGTGTCTATACCAGTTTGAATAAAATTTAAAAGTATAAGATAGAATTCATAACTTTCTATTTTTGAGACATAAAAATTATAAGAATAATTTTAGCTAATAAATAATGTTAAATTAATCTACTTGACCCATTAGTTAGACACTCACTAGATGGGTTGGCTAGTCAACTTAGGATTTTGCAGCTACTAGTTCATTTGTGGCTGGAGAGGTCTATGGACTAATCTATATTATGTCACCCAGTTATTGATGATGAGTTATGGCTGGGGAGGCTTACAAGCTGATCTCCATTATGTAGCATAGTTACTCTTATTTGTGGCTGGGGAGGCCTATGGGCTAATCTCTATTATGTCACATAATTACTTGTGTCTGGCGAGGCTACGATTGATCTCCATTATGGCACACATGTTGGTACAGTGGCATAGGTCTAGATTAGGGACCATTGCACCAGTTTATTTTTCCTCTAGATCTAGTGTCTTAAAGTGTCATCTTCCTAATCCGGCCAGAGAATTAAATTAAGTAATTAGAGTGATTATAAACATAAGACATAAGCATAAGCAAACATTATTTTCTATGTTTTTTGACAAAATGCAAGCTAAAAGGTATTTTAAACATTTTGCACTTATGTAACAGGTCAGTTACAGTAAAGTAAATTAAGTAATAAGTAGAATAATCATTAAAGATGAAGTTTAAGCTTATTTGAATGTCTTTTTCTCAGAAAGTAGTAAAAATACATTTAAAGGGTATTTTAGTCAATTTTCTACATAAAAGTGAATAAAGTAATTTTGTAAAGTATTCATGTTAAAAATAATAATACTCATTTTAAATGATCTATTTGAGGCAAAAATACTATTTTTAGACTGCAAAAATACGTTAGGGTTATTTTAGTAATTTTGCACACCAGTGAATAATTAAGTTATTTAATGAAGTAAACTTATTCCTTTAACTATACATGTAAGTTAATAAGATAAATGCCATGATTAAATTGCTTTAAGTTTGCCACTAAGTATCTCATACACTCAGCGTACCTATTTTGGTGTGTAGGTACATAATAGTAGGAACCTACCTCATAAAGCCTGACAATCGTGGTTTAGAGGGTACAAGTGAAGGATTTTGACGAAATTTTTGTATAGTTATTATATCCATGTACTTAGGTGGGACTTTGGTAGAACTTGTATATAAGCTATGGACATGTATTATAATTAAGTAAATATAACTTGCTGATGTAAATAAGGTATCTTCATATTCTCTTTTTGGTGAATGTTTGATCGGTTATGATTTGTGATGTTGATGTGAGCCTAAGGCTTTATATTTGTACATGTTTGGCTTGTAACCTTAGGCTTGAGTTTGATGTGTGTTAGATAATGATGTTAGGCTGAATATGGAGGATCAAATGGGTCCAGGTGTGGTGAATTATTCATAAAAGTGTTAGACAAGCTTATTTAAATTTTGGGTTAGGACCCGAGTAGCCGTTATGCTGCTGAATTTTTAAGTGGTATTCGAGTGTTAGCAAATTTCCTTTGAAATGATTGGATCATATTGATCCTAACCTAACTGGGTTATAGGAACTGATTGAAGTGATTTTAGAGTCAGATAGAAGGATCTAGTGTAAAATTAGTAAAAGTTAAATGAATGACTATGAGAGAAATTTTAGGATAGGTGACCTGGCAGGAAGTGCACTACTTATTAGGTTTCTTTAGGAATCTAGTAAGGGGTTGTCACATTTGGTGGTATCAAAGCAAAGGTTCAATGTTCCTTGGTAGAGTACATGGATATCAAAGGGTTAAGTCTTAATTCCTCTGAACTGTTATGCTGGCTAAGGCTAAGAAGGGGAAGTCTTCTATAATACAAAGATGATTGGTCTTGTTGCCCAAAGGGGTTGCTATGGAACTAGTTGGTTTGATAACCATAGTTATACAAAAAGCAGGTTATGTATTAGTACCTAAACCTAGTTATGCTACTCAGCAGCCAAATGTCAGGAATGATTAACTGATAGCATGTAGGAGAAACCCTATCCTAGCACTGTGAGAAGTAGTACATGAAAGGATCCTACCATATTTCCAAAGTATATTGAGGGAATTACTTTCATTGACACATATATAGAATATAAGTGATTCCTTATAAGACTAAATGTAGGATCAAGGATACATATAACTAGACCTTAGAAAAAGGGATTTGGTAGTATCAGTGCTAGTTACCTATAACAAGAAGAAATGGTACCACCAATAAGACACCTCTTTAGACAAAGAGGTAAAATACTATGGGACAGGCTAGTGTAGTACTAGATTAGTGAGACAAGGAGAGAGGGTTAGTTACAAGCATAGTTTCAGTCAAGGTTCTAATACTAGAGTGGGTACTGAGGGCAAAAGTTGACACAGACCAAGAGGTCGTGCAGGTTTCTACTAGTATACTTTAATTACCTTTTCGAGTTAAAAGTGCTCCTTGAACAAAGGGTAATAGGATTGAACCTCTCATACATGGCTATTATCAGAAGAGTCACTAGGGTAGTGAAGAGGAGGCTAATAGGAAAAATGCCCACTTTATGGTACTAGA
>CANXYI010971592.1:0-15399 GCA_948208565.1 Hura crepitans | reverse complement strand
TGACACCCAAATCAAAAATTATTCTTTCTAGTTTAATTTTTTTTTCTTTTCACATTCTTTACCCTTAAGCAGTTTTATATGCTTTCATAAAAGTGTTTAAAGGAAGATATTAAAGCTTTTTAGAAATGTATGGAAGTGCATTTTCTACTACAATTCTCACTTGATCTTTTTCTAAAGGTAAGACTTCCATTTAAGCCACCTTATTCCTCAACCTTAAAAACAAATAAAAAAAAAGCTCTTGTTAGACTTTTATTTGTTACTCAAGATCATGTAAAGAGACCTTAATGTTGGTATTCAAGGTATATCATTTGGTGAAAACCCTAAATAAGTTAGTATAATTTTTTTGTAGTGGCTTCTTATTACTTATAAAACCACCTTACGATTATACCTTTTTGTGATAAAATAAATATATTTGCAATTTGTTTTCACTCAGCCCCATGGTGCCTATAATAGTGGCATACTATCTAACATGAATCTTGAGGTCTCCTTTCCTAATGAACTTATATAGCTCGAGCATTTTAAACTTGCTAGGAAATCTTTCTTCTCTAAATATAAAAAAAAGACTTCAAATTCTCTAAATCAAACCTCTTATGCCTTTAAAGTAACTTTTTTAGCTAATCTATTTCTTACTTTACTTTTACTTTAGCCTCCTACTATGTTAGCTTCACCTCTTATTCCCTCTTTTGATTAACATAATCTTTTATGTTCTTAAAGTTATCATTGGCCTTTAGTACCCTTTTCCCTTGGTCTTTACTGGCTACACCCTCGCTTATACTTAGGTTGGCTTTAATTGTAGTGAACTGGGAATACATTCTTTCATCTAGTGCTTTGGTATGAGCCTATAAAAACTAACCTAGGAACTTTTTTAACTTTTCTTTAACTGACATCGTGTTAGATGTAGTGATTGGTATGTCTCTTACCAATCATCGACTTCTATTCCTAGCCTAAGTAGGTTAAGAACCTATTATAACTGTATTGTATTTTTGAAAAATAAAAAACTATTTTAGCCTAAATTTGACTATATGCATCATGAATGACATAACATGGCATAGTAATAAGCAGTTTGTGGACAATGGGTCTTGGGACTTCTGAGTTTAAATTTCCTAATAATGAAGAAAAGACAAGTTTCTTAGAAATGAGAACTTTAGTGTTTGACCAAAAAAGTTCTTCTTTGGGCTAATAGGCCAATTTGTCAAAAAATTTATAAAAATTAATTTTTTATAAGAAAATGGTTTTGAAAATGCATAAAAGAGGTCTTTATCAAGCTTTGCCATTTTTGAGAAAACTACATCATTTAAAGGAGCCAAACGGTTATTTTCCACATTGCCAAAATGATTGTTTCCATCATAGAGAAAATGACCCTTTTGACCTCTTATAAAATTGTTATTTTATTTAAATTCGAACCAATATTATCTTTTGGCATAAAATAGCCATTTTCACTTACCAAATGGTTTTTTCCTGTTACAAAACGGCCATTTTCCTTTATGTATCTCGATTATAAATATATGGCTTCATGTCAATTATCAGGGTCAACTTTTCTCGATAAAAGTGTATTTAAAGAAAAATAAAAACACTTTTAAATATAAAAATTATGCACTTATTGAGGAAATTTAGAATTTTCTTTAGTTAATTAGAGAATGATCTAAAGGCAATTATACCCAGTAAGTCACCTAATTTCTTTTCTTTTATTTGAATTATTCGTCTGCTAGTTAGATATGATAATTTGACTTTATTTTCATGTTTTTCTTTATCATCCATTTACTAATTAGATGAGATGATTTAATTCATTATATCATTATAAGCTTTATCCTTTGTTTTATTTTTCTTCTATCCTTTTATCATGAAATTAAATTATTTGTCTACTAATCAAACATAATAATTTAATTTTTATGCCTTTCATCATCCATTTACCAATTAGATTAGATGATTTTATTTTCTTTTAAGTCAGAATGTAATTAAGAAAATTTTCATTTAATTTTCTATTTCTTTTTGGGTTAGAATGGATTTTAGGAAATTTTTATGTATTATTATTTTATTTCTTTTCTAGAATATTTTTTTTGTGTATTTTTCAAGAGTGTTGTAATAGGTAAAAAATGATTTTACACATTAAAAAGGAAAAGATCCAAATTGATTTTTATATAATTAAATTGGTGTTTTATAAAAGTTGGTTTTTAATTTTCTTCAATTAAAATTTATAATAATGTAAAAGTGTGTTTTTTAAAAATGGCATATGAGAACCAAAGTTCCCAATGTAAATAATGAACCCACTTGATTTATGCATTATTTTAATGCCCTTTAATCTTGTTAATTTATGTTTTTTTATGTGTTTAAGTGTTTATTTAATTTTAAATAATGTATGAGAAAATGATAAATTTATTAATTTAATCTTAATTTTATAATAACTTGAGGTATAAATAAGAGTAGGGTTCTAAACCATTCTTTAGTTTGGCCCGACAAGGTATTTCCCGACCTTTATTGGGTGGTGACTCTACTTACTTGTGATGCCTAACTCATAATTTCTAACTGATCATTAGAAATAGTTTAAAATTCCTTGGAATGCTTCTCGTCTTTTAAGATTTAAGAGGTGTGAAGTATGTTAAGTCTTTGATCATTTTGAGTTGATTGGTCACTAAAAAGAGGGGATATGAATAGTGGTGACTCCACTGGGGACCCTATAAAACAATGCTCTAAAGGTACTCAAATCAATACAAAATTTTTGGTTTCAATTTATAATATTGTCCTTTTTTGAAATTGTATCACATGTTAAAGCTTTATAATATATTAGGCATCCTTTTTTACCTTTAGTGGCATTTCAAAGTAGTGACCCATTTTTAAATAATTTGGGGGTATGTTAGAGATGATACCCTCCAAATCCAAGCCTTGGACCTTTGAGGTATATCAAATAGTGAACCAATTAGTTGTATGCTTATGATTAGATAGACTTATTGTGAATGGACCATGTTGGGATGGCCATAACCTATATGGCTTAACCAAGATTTCATGTAATAACCAATAGTAACTTTCACTAGGTTCCTTATTAATTTGTATTATATGTTATATGAGACTTCATTCATAAAGTATGTTTAATCATCTTGAAATATTGTTAAACCTATTGGGCCTTTTTACAATTGGGATAGGCTAAATGCTACATTTTGGTTTAATTAAATACACCCAATAAATACAAGAAAAATTTTATGCATGTGTTTTAAATATGAGTGTCATAATGTTCAGCTTTTTGTTATTCATTGTCCAAGCCTATCAAGGCCTCTGATGTCCCATGGGTTAGCCTCTTTAGGAATAGATGATATAAACCTTATGTGTGGGAAGTTATAAGGCTAGAAGGTTCTCACATGTGTTTATCATTATTGCATTACACTTTCATGCATTTGCATCTCATACATCCTTGCATCATATTCTTTATAAGTAACCTTTTATTTTATAGCCATCATAGATCTTCTGCAAGCTAGTTGGGTTTATAGTTTAAATAGAAGAATAGTTAGAAGATAGATTATCCCCACTTCTAATAGTTTAGAGATGATAGGATAAGGAGATAATAAATCTACTTCCATATAAGAGATAGATACCTATATTGGTATAAAGTTTAGGGAGTTTGAGAAGAAAATGATAGCCATGTTATCCATGGCATTAGCTAGGGTTGTGCCTACTACAACACACTACCACTTATTAAAACACCATTAGCCATGCCTACTGCTCTATCTACTATCAAATTAGTTGCCTTTAAAGAGATTAGTACGAGGAAAGATGTTAAAAGTTTAGGTGAAAGGCTAAGGGGGCCTTCTATTTCAATCTAGGGTACAATTTTTATGACCGAGGATAAATGAAGAAAAAATGAGGTTATGATTTGGAAGGCCAAAGACTTAACCATAAAAAAGCTAGAGGAAAGAATGAAAGCTATGACTAGGCTCTTTTCTTTAGGATAGGGTATAAATTCGATTGATATGACCTTAAAATCTGAGGAGGTCCAAAACTACCCAAATTTGATAGGGCCACAAATCTAAAGGCATATGTCAAGAAATATGCCATAATTATGAGAGGCACCGAGCTAAGTACGAAGTAGAAAGTGGTATACTTTAGTCTTACATTGTAGGGAAGAGTAATAAAGTAACACCATAGCCTCAAAAGGATAGTGAATAAGGACTAAGAAAATGTGACTAAAGCCTTCATCAACTAGTTCAATTATAGCACACGTACAGAGGTTATAGTGAAAGACCTCGAGCTACTAAAATAAAAATCTAATAAGACCTTCCTAGAATAATTAATGAGGTAGAGGTTAAGGGTTTTAGAGATGAAGAAGGAGCTAAACACTATTGACCAGATAAGGATGTTTATAAAAAATGCTAGTTCCTATATGAAGGATGTGCTTAAAGCAAAGGGGCTAAAAGAGTTGGAGTCCCTCAACGATATTACCATTGACTTAGAAGAGGAACACATAAAAGCAAAGAAGAATACTAGCAATTTTAATTAAAAGGGTTCAAACACTAGTTCAATAGGATGCTAGTAGTAGTAGAGGAGTTAGGAAGACAACCAAAGTATCAGCTACCATAATAAGGCATTACTTGAACTTGGGTAAGCCCCTATCTTGGTGCTTAAAGCACTTCTATAAAGAGGGGAAGCATTAGCTGCTACCATAACGACTAGCTAGGACTAGGGTCATCCTAATCACAAAGCTGACTTATATTGCCAATACTATTAGCACACTAAGCATGATATAGATAACTACTACACCTTAATCCAGAAAAGAGATAGAAGGACCAAAAAGCTTATTTAAACATCTTACTACTAGTGTTCATGGTAAATTCTAGATTTTTTGAATGGCATATGTTTCAAAACTTATACAATAATAGGTATTTGGTTATTAAGAGAGGAGAAAGAGAAGAAGATAGTAATGGTGAAGTTAACATTACTGACATAGGGAGTGAGAAAGATAAAGTTCAAGACTGTAGGTTAATTTAGATAGTGAGCAAAAACTCAGTGGTGAAGAAGAAGATGATTTTATAATGAAATAATTGAAAAAGATACTTGCTTAAATCTCTATCTAGGATTTTTTTGTAGTAATCCCTTTTACACCACTAGAATGTAGTAAAGGCATTTTACACTATAATGGTGTCAGCTGCCATATCCCTATCACATCTATTGGAGATTGTAAAGGTGAAGAAAAGGATGTCTTAAGCTTCTTAGACACAGATCTTCCATCAAAAGGGTGTTATCACAAACACCCTTTGTACATTAAGGCTGAAGTAAATGGGAAGCATATGACTTATGTGATGGTCAATGATAGATCTTTCATCAATGTCTATCCCTTTAAGGTAATAACTACATATAGCTTTGATGACTCTATTGATCATCAAGTATAAGTTAACCATTATGGCCTATGACAACACTAGGTGATAAGCCTACAACACTTTTAAGGTCAAGGTCAAAATGAGAGTTATAATAGATGATGTAGAATTTGTAGTGCTTAACATTTTAGCAAACTTTTCCCTACTTTTAGAAAAACCATGATTCCATAAGCTGGGAGGAGTACCATTAACATTGCATTAGATGATTAAGATCTCATTCAATGGTAAAGTAGTGACTATTTAAGCTGCAAAGAAAAACTAGGTGTTAATGCCAGAGATTGCCAACCAACCCTTCAACAGATTTCATATAATAAGGATCTTTTAAAAGATGTTATTGAGAATCCCAAAGTGGTAAACATGCTAAAAAGAATGAACTACTTACCAAGCAATAGATTGAGGAATAGTTCGTAAGGGTTGATAGTTGCTGCACAACCAAGTGGAAAGAAAGACTGTATGGGGTTAGGCTATATAGCAAGGTTAAAGAAGCTAAATAAAGGAAAGAAAGGTATTCCTAACATAGAAGAGAGCTTTGTCCCAGCAGAAGATAGCTTTGTCCCAGCGTCAAAAAGTGTCAAGCACTATTGAGAGTTAAAGCCATTGATAGTTGATAGGAAAATAGTGTTGGGTTTTTAGATCTTCAATTATATATTTAATTGGGCATGTAGAGAAGTTAACACAATTTCCAATTTTTAAGATGAAGAAGTCATGGCTAATCTAGCTGATTTAAAGTTGGAACTTAGAGAAGAGATTTTGACTTGATAGTATTTAACACATAGGCAAAAGGGAAATAAAAGATGGAGGAAGTTGAAGCAACATCTTCATAAGATTTGTTTGATATTTTTTATATACTGGAACTTTTTAAAGTTAATGTTTTTACCTTTTATGTTAATAAAATAAATGATTTTATTTATTTTTATGGTATCTCATTTGATTGTATCATGCATAATGATAATCATAACACTCATAACATTTTTGACATTAATTCAATTGATATTATCCCATTTAATCTCAGTACAATAGAGAATCCTAATGAAATATTAATTGCATATGGTGTGACTCTTGATGAGAGGATAAAATTCGAGAGAAAAATAAAAAAATATGATAAATTCTTTAGATTGATAGAAAGATCATTGAATATGCCATTCGCACATTTCCAAATGAGATATTGGTGAAACAAAAGTTGAGGAGGATAAGACTAAAATAGGCCAAGAAAATTAAAAAAAAGTGCATAGGTAAATTGAAGCCAAGTTTTTAGAGGAAATACAATATTTGACTTGGTTAGCCAATATGGTACTTATTGCTAAGAAATATGATAGGGTTAGAAAATAGATAGACTATAAGGACTTAAATAAGGTTTGTCTAAAAGATGACTTTCCCTTACCACATATTGATGTACTAGTAAAAAATGCCACTATATGTAAAATGTACAACTTCATTGTTGGGTATGCTGAGTATAATCAGATTCTGAAAAAGATAGTTGATAAGATCAAGATGGCCTTTATCACTAAATAGTAGTTGATAAGATCAAGATGGCCTTCATCACTAAATAGGGTACTTTTTGCTACAATGCCATACCTTTCAAGCTTAAGAATATTAAGAAAACTTACTAGAGAATAGCCATAAAGATACTAGATGACTTGATCCATAAAAAGGTTAAGGTTTATGTAGATGACATGATGATTAAGTTCACCACTAAAGTAGGACATTTTAAAGCTTTGGAAAAGTTGTTTCAATTGATCAATAAGTATATTTTACATTTAAACCTTAAAAAATTTATCTTTAAGGTTACTTCGAGTAAACTTCTAGGGTGTGTAGTTAGCTAAAGAAGAATTGAGATAAACCCAAAAAAAAGATAAGGCCATCAAGGAAATGCTAGTGCTAAAGAAAGAAAAGAGATAAAAGGCTTTCTAGGTAGGATTCAATACATCAGTCGATTCATTGCCAAGCTTACCACTATATATGAGCCCATTTTTAAACTTTTGAGAAAGAATCAACTAGTTAAATAGAGTGAAAACTATCAGAAGGCTTTTGATAGTAACAGAGAATATCTAGTAAATCCTCTTATCCTTCAACCTCAAGGATTAAAAAAGCCTCTAATTCTTTACTTACCCATAGCTAAGAACTTAATAGGGGCAATGATGGCATAAGAAGATGAGTTTAGAGTTGAGTATGCCATCTACTACCTAAGCAAAAAGTTTTTCCCTTTATGAGGCAAAGTATGTAAAGGTGCAAAAGATATGCCTAGTAATAGTGTAGGCTTCAAAGAAGCTCAAGCATTACTTTTAGTATTATATAGTTCAAATGGTAGCTAAACACAATCTTTTAAGATATCTATAGACTTTTCTATCTCTGATTAGATAGATGGGGAAATGGCTTCTTCTGTTGTAAGAATTTGATATCTAATACATACGTAAAAAAATAATTAAGTGGCATACACTAGCTGAATTTCTAGCTAATCATTTAATTATAGGAGATTTAGTGGAGTATGAATTTTTGGATAAGGACTAGCCCCAATTATAGTACAAAAATGGCAAATGCTCTTTGGTGGAGTTGTGAATAAGAGTGCAAGTGTAAGACCAATCTTGATAACACTAAATAAGGAAAAACTATCTACCACTAGATAAAAAGCTAAAGTACAAGGTGACAAATAACATTATAGAGTATGAAGTCTATACTTATGGGCTTAAGGCATTATTAATTATTGGTGTAAAGATAATTAAAGTATTTAATGATCTATCCTTAGTGATATACCAAATTGAGGAGTGATCAGTTCAAGAAAAGAAGTTGATGCCCTATATGGAACATTTAAGATCTCTCAGCTGAATGTTTGATGTCTACACTTTTTGCCATATTCCAAGAGAAGAAAACTAGCATACTGTTGCTTTGGCAACATTAGTTTCAATATGGGACAACACAGAAGGAGTGATTATGAAACTAGTCATTATTAATAGTACGAAAAAGCCTTGTTACAAGAAAGAACATGTAATAAAGAGAGTCAAATGATAGAAAACCACGGTTTTATGACATTTAAAATTTTTAAGAAATAGGGCATTTCCTAGGTGAAACAATAAATAGGATAAAAGGTTATTGAGAAGGTTGTCCACTAAGTTCATCAGTGTAGAAACATTGTGTAAGAGACAAGCCAATAGTATTTAGTTGCATTGCTTGAATGAGAAAGAGCCCGATAAGTGAATTCTAGATTTTGTGGTATGCATATAACTTAGACCTAGTAAGGAAGATCATGTGTTAGGATTTCTTTTAGCTCACTATAGATTATAATTACTTAAAATACATTAAGAAATGCCAAATGTGCTAGCAATATGGGGACATGAACTATATGCTAATACTAGAATTGCATAACTTATCATCTCTATGGTTGTTTGTAGCTTAAGGTATAGACATAATTAGTGAGATACATTCGACGACCTCAAATAGGCACTATTTTATTGTGGCCACTATTGATTACTTCTCTAAAAGGGTGGAAGTTGAATCCTTTAAAAAGTTAAGGGCAAAAGAGATAGTGAAGTTCATTAAGAAGAATCTAATTTTTAGATATAAGGTTCTACACCATGTAGTTTCAAATAATAGGGTCTAATTTTAGGCTAAAACCAAGATACTTTTGTAGAAGTATCGGATAAAATAGTACAAGTCTACCCCTTATAAACCAAAAGTTAATGGGTAGTCAAAACAGCTAACAAAAATATCAAAAAGATTTTAGCCAAGGCAATTGAAACATATCAAGATTAGGTAAACAAGCTTCCATTTATACTTTGGGGTTATAGAACAACAATTTGAACTTCAACGAGAATCACTCAATTTTTTAGTTTATGGAATAGATGTATTACTTCTAACAGAGGTTGAATTACAATCATTAATTGTAGTTATGGAAGTTAAACTTACTAAGACAATATGGGTTGAACATAGATTGTAACAACTAACTTGTTAGATGAAAAGTGGATAAAGACCGACTATCATAATTAGGTTTACTAGAAACATATGGCAAGGGCATTTGGCAAAAAGGTCAAAAGTCATAAGTTGAAAATGAGAAAACTAGTTTATAAATAGATGAGACTGAGGGCAATAGACCTAAATGGGAAGTTCAAACCCAACTAGGTAGGTCTTTTCATCCTTAAGCAGCTATCACTAAAGGTGCCATTATCCTTACTAATTATGATGGCAACAAATTTAAAGAGCTAGTCAACATCAATCAATTGAAAAGGTTTTATGGGTAAAGACAAAAAAAAGCCTTACAGGCTAAAAATTGGAAAATAATGGCCTTGCTAAAATTGGGCACCCTAATAGGGTGAAAATTGAAAAAGGCACCCTAAGTAAAATTAGGGGCTAAGAGAAAATAACCTATCAAGAAAACCCATAAAGACTGATTCTTAATAGGAGTTAAGATACATTTAAGATCTCCCTTGATTAAATAGGAAACTATAATTGTTGTGTTAATATTATGTTGTGATTGTCATAAACGCCATAATAATGGAAGTATATAGGACTATATTAATATGCTAAGTTAAACACTTCATAGACTAAGATGATAAAAACTTTATTTGTTGAAAATTTTAGATAACAGTATTTATACATAGTTAAAAAAGTAATTAAACATTAACTTTCATCTAAATATTCTCTCTCTTATTACTTCTTCTATTATTTTGCATTTTCAACCATTCGTATGAATTATCTCTAGCAGAAATTGTCACCCAATCTTTATATTCTCTAAAAGTCTAAAAGTTGCAAATAGAAATGGGTATAATAGCCATCTTCATCGGTAAATGCCTCTATAAGCTATGAAAACCTGAGGAAAAAGTAATAGTCAGATCTCCCTTCTAAATGATAAAAGGCATGTAATGATACCTTGCACTTCTCTAAATTGCCTTGCACAAAGATCTAGGATATAGAAAGTAACTTTGTGTAATCTAACTAGAGGAACACAACTAGATTCACTTTTATGCTGCACATATGTCAACACTATCCATAGGCATCTAAAACTTATATTTTAATTAGTTGTGCTTCCAACAAGATGGCCCATTGCTTAACATTAAAAAATTAGCATAACACTGCATGAGGCAATAGGTGTCTCAAACTATAAAAAGTAATGACATAAGAAGAAGGATCAGACAACAAATGTAGCTTTTCCTGTAGCTAGATAAAAAAAGTCATTAGGAATAGAAACCCAAAAAAGGCTTCTTAAGCAAAAAATTAGGCTTAGGATGGGGTGAAAATAAAAAAAAGTAACATGAAAACTCAAAAAGGGCATATTACTAAGACGTTATCTAAAGAAGAAATAGGCTTCCACAGAAAATTCAACAACACTAGACTTTATGGCATTCAGATCTATGATGGTTTCAATAAGAATTAGAGGAAAAGGGTTTAGTCCATTTCTTAAGCCATTCACCATATCAAATTGTTGATAATAGCCAAAATTTTCATATGATGTGACTATGAGATACTTAGTGAAGAATATGAATAAAAGTGCTTTGACATGCAATGAGAGGATGTCTATATACCCATCAGAAAAATCCAATAAAAGACCAAAGAAATAATATCTTTTTATTAAGACCTATCTCACAACTAGATATGGAAGAATGCCTAGTGCCTTTACTACTTTATAGGCATAACTAGAAATACAATTAGGGTAGCAAGGTAAAATATTGTGAGAATACAAAACACCTAATATGGCAACAAATTTCTTAAATAGTGAGCACAATTCCTAGTGCAAAAATTGAAGCACATAAAATATTGGTCTTAGAATCAAATAACTGCTCAAAAGAAAGGCAACTCAAGGTAAACACATTGAAGAAATTTTAGCCCATTAAATAGAGCCAAGTGTGTATTGTCCCAAGTTGATGTCGAATCAAGAATTTTATTTAGCTTAGAGCTAAACTCTTTACCTATGGTCTCAAAAATGGGAACTAGCATGAGGATCTATGTTTATTAATGCATACATTTATAAGGTTTTATCACAAAGTAGCTATTTTCATGAAGCACAAAATACCCATTATGTGCTTTATGAAAATTGGGTATTTTGCCCTAAAAATGACCAAAAACTACCATTTTCCATGCATCATTATAAAAATGGACATTTCTTTCCATTTTTTTAAACACAACATATAAAAACCTTTTAAAACATTCTAAAAAATTTTGTATCATTACATTGATATTCATATACAACATTATGCCTCCAAGATACTAGCAAAGTTGACCGATATGCCAGCTAATGTCGAAACACATGGCACTACCAGATTAAATTCACTAAAAGAGGCTATTAGATTTTAAAGGCTATCTACCATTAGCTTGATTGGTAGTAGATATCTTTACACCTATTTACTATATGATCTGGGGGCATTTGTAAGAGTCGAATAGTTATTGGTGCACATCAGGTGGTGAGACTTTTATATGCTCTACTATGCCATTTACCTTATAGTGATTCTGAAATTTCTCAACACATTAGGTTACAGGTGAGCACATCCTTCTGATGCTTTCACCATTCAATCTAGAGTACAAGGCACATAATATAGGCCTTTTTTTATACAATTCATTGAGCTCCTATACTTACTAGCTGATAGAGTCATTGAGCTGCCTAAAGTGCTCACTGAGCAATGGGTTCTTATTGGTTAAGATGGCATATATTACTAGTCTCATTAGACCAAGGCCACAGTGATCTGGGATCCACTTCATAGATATCTACTTTAGGTCTCTATAGTATCCTACCTAGAACATTTAGGCACCATTAGGCTTATGAATATGATAGAGGTATATGAGCTTTGGGTGATAGAGAGGAGTATATGGTTCAACCCAACACTACCCATTCTTGAGCACCTTCACAAAGCTAGTTATAGCCATAAAAAAGGCATAATTATAGGAGGTATCATTATTGCTCTCTTTATTTGACTCAATTTAAAGAAATAATAAATAGGGTGTTTGTTAAAGCAGTAGTTCTTCTTAGATTGAGAGATTATGATGGCAATAGACCTAGCTTATATCGATCCTCAATCTTAAGCCAACTATAGATTCTATGCAAAGGAGGAAATAGCTACCAAAGTAGGCTAGTAGCAGTAAGAGGATGTCAAAGAGGGAGATAGAGATGACACAACCTTTGTCGTAACTCTTCAAGAGCTTCTAGGTAACTCTATACTATCAATCAGACCCTTTAGCACACCAACATTCATGAAAAGGTAGTAAAGGTAGACAGATAAAGTAGGCCCATCATTAACACCTTTGCTAGACACTTTTGCTGCCTTTAAGATGGCGTAGATATAGGAGTTAATTAAGGGCATTAAGTCTAAGATCACTGAGCAGCTGACGGATATCACTTGATACTGGATAGAGTAAAAACCTAATTGGATCACTTGAGCTCACCCCTTTTTTTGTAGTCACCTATAGAGCCTTAGAGCTCTTTATTCTATCTTTTCATTTTCCTTTATGTTGAATTTTGTATATAAAATCTTGTTAGTAGTAGAAAAACTTCAAAGCTTTTGTACTAATATTTTAAGTTACATAAAATTGAGTTATATAAAATTGTTTATATTTTTCCTACATTTTCATTTTTATTTTTTTTTCATATGAATGCAATAATCACATCAGATCATAAAAAGGAGATTAATTTAAAGCATAAAATCATACAACTAAATCAACTTATAGGACATAATTCACACACCATGTATTTATTAATGCTAATTGTTCAAGTTCTTAGACAATTTGTTCCATCTCATAGGGCGCAACACCACTGTCATGCACTTGGTAGACTTATTTGATACCTAGCTCTATCAATTATAGGGGGTAAGTAGTAAGCTTCTTTCACTAGCCACTTTGTTACAAAGGGGCAAGCATACTAGCTTTGATTTAAAATAAAAATCAGAAAAGTATTATTAGATGCAACAATTAGCTTTATCTAATATCTTTAGAAGCTGATAAATGTTGCACTATTAAGCAGAGATAGCTCTTGAAAAAGTTGATAGAAGTCACATTTATTAAGTAGAGGTGGCTTTTAGACAAAGTTGATAAAAGTCACACCTACTAAGCAGAGGTAGCTTTTAGACAAAGTCGATAGAAGTTGCACTTATCGAGTAGAGGTAATTCTTAAAAAGTTGATAGAAGTTACACTTATTAAGTAGAGGTAGCCCTTGGACAAAGCTAACAAAAGTTGCACCTACTGCGTAAATATAGCTCTTGATAAAGCCAATAAAAGTCAAACCTACCAAGTAAAGGGAGATCTCAGAACAAAATCAAAGTTAACAAAAGTAAAACCTATTAAATAGAGGTAGCTCTTAGAATAGATCACCAAATACAATCCTACAAAATTGATAAAGGTTACCTAACTAGGTATGCTACTCTCTCTTTTTCTAAACTTTAGGTCACCTCACACACTCTGTAGTCACCTCTCTAAAGTTAGGGACAATTGTAAAAACCAAGTCCTAGGGCTCTTGAGTTCATATTTTCTATTGATAAAGAAAGGACAAGGTTCTTGGAAATGGGAACTTTATTTTTGACCAAAAAAGTTCTTCTTTTGGTCAATGGGCCAATTTCTCAAAAAATTTAAAGAAAACAACTATTTTTATAAGAAAAGGTCTTTGAAAATGCACAAAAGGGGTTCTTTATCAAGCTTTGCCATTTTTGAAAAAACTATGCCATTTTGGAGGAGCCAAACATCTATTTTCCATATTCCCAAAATGATTGTTTCCATTATAGAGAAAATGGCCATTTCACCTCTTACAAAATGGTTGTTTCATTCAAAATTCAAACTGAGATTATCTTTTTAGCACTGAACAACAATTTCCTCTTACAAAATAACCGTTTTTCTTGCATATATCTTGACTATAAATAGATAGCTTTAAAACTTTTCTTACTAAGGGTGTATTTGTAGACAACCAAAAAAAAACTTTTAAATACAAAATTGTGCACTTTTTTATGAGATTTTGGAATTTTCTTTTTAAATCAATTAGAGAACAATCTAAAGGCAATTATATGTCGTAGGTCACCTAATTTCTTTTTTTTTATTTGAATTGTCTATTTGCTAGTTAGGTGTGATAATTTGAATTGATTTTCATTTTCTTTTTTTTATCATCCATCTTCTAATTAGATATGATGATTTAATTTATCATATCATTGTAGACCTATATCCTTTGCTTTATTTTTCTTTTATCTTTTTATCATGAAATTAAATTTTTTGTCTATCAGTTAGACATAATAATTTAATTCTTATGCCTTTTACCATCCATCTACTAATTACATGGGATGATTTACTTCCTTTTCAGTTAGAATGCAATCTAAGAAATTTCCATTTAATTTTTTTTATTTCTTTTTGAGTTAGAATTTTTTGAGGAAACTGCCATTTATTATTATTTTATTTCTTTTTTAATAAAATTTTTGTGTTTTTTTTGTGAAAGTTATAATAGGGAGGAAAAAGATTTCACATGTTAAAAAGGAAAAACAATCAATCAATTTCTATATAATTAAATTGGTGTTTTGTAAAAGTTGGCTTTTTTTTTAATTTTCTTTGAATAAAAGTCATAATAATGTAAAAATGTGTTTTCTAAAAATGGTATGCCAGAACCAAAGTTCCCAATGTAAATAATCATTTGACTTCATGTATGCATTACTTTAATATCCTTTAATCTTGTTAATTTACAATTTTTGCATATTTAAATGTTTATTTAATCTTAAATCATATATGAGGAAAATGATAAAATTATTAATTTAATCTTAATTTTTTATTAACTTGAGGTATAAATAAGAGTAGGATTCGAACCATTCTTTGGTTTAGCCATACAAGGTATTTCCCAACCTTCTTTGCAAGGCAACTCTACCTATATTATGGTGCCCAACTCACAATTTCAACCAACTATTAAAAATGGTTTCAAGGTTTTTTAGAATGCCTTCTCATCTTTAGGCATTTAAAGAAAGCAAACTAAGTTGAGTCTTTGATCATTTTGAGTTGACTGGTTATGAAAAAGAGGGACATGAATATGGTTCTTTTAACCTTATAACTCCTAAGTAAGGGAAAATACATTTATATCCTAACTAGGTTTTAAAT